>JAODAL010034640.1:0-43987 GCA_025379985.1 Phyllomedusa bahiana
TTTTTTATTTTTTTAGAAATGTTTTTGTGTGCAAAAAACATACGTTATATCGGTGTCATTTTTTTTAACCTATAGGGAAAGGGAAAAGGGGTGCTTCCATTTTTGTTTCTGTCCCCGCCCACTCTCACAGGATTTTCTTTAAAAAAGGGAAAGCTTGCAGGTTGGGTGTTTTTTTAATTATTTTTTTCTCTGAATAATGGGGGGTCGGTTGACCCAGCGGGGGGCCCCTGATTTGGCTCATTGAGAGGTAAAGATAGCATAGGACTGCCCGATTTTGAGATCACGTTGAAAGTCGTGGGCAGCTTAAACATCTTTTGATCAAAATATGTGAACCGAGAGTCTCAAAGTTTTTTCATGTATGGAGTCTGAAAGTCACAAATTCAAAACATTGTTACCATTTCGCTTGTCAGTGTAAAATATATTTATTGGATATGACTTTAGAACACTAAAAAATTGTAAATATGCAAAACACTTCAGTAACATTTGTGGAGTTTCTGAATTTGTTCTGAGAAATTATATTGCCTCCATCAGATCCTGCATACATGACCTCACATCTGATCTTATTTCCAGGCTAGAGAACGGCCTCTCTACACTAACTTGGGTTGGGTGCAAAGCGGTGACCACATGGGCAACATCTCAAAACAATGTCAGGGTATAAAGGAAATTGTCTCAGCCACAGTCAATTTTGATAAAATTGGTTTGAAACTCTTCACTTCTTTGAAAGCAAGTGAAAAATTTAGCTGAAATCTGTTTGCTGTGGAGCAGAAATCTTTCCCCTGGGGCAGCGCTTTCCCCTGCTCCATTTTCATCAATTACACTCCTCATGTGATAAGGCTGAAGATATGGGAGCAGTAGCACGGGCCCTAACCCAATTCCCTTGCTCTTTGCACTGCACCGAACTAAATGGACCAACTTATTATATATTTTGGGAGTCGGAGTCGGTCCCTTTTATGACAACTCCGACTCCTGCAAAATAGGCTCTGACTCCACAGCCCTGTGATTTATAGATTATAGTATAGCTGTGTTCCCTTTTAAAACTGCTAAGTAGAAAGAAATTTAAACTAAATTATGTTGTGCATCTAAAAATTTTAGTGTATTGACTTCTTAAGTCCAAAATGTTGTTTTCTCAGCAGACAATTGTGTGTTAAAGATTGCTGAGGCTATATTACTTGTGCCTGTAGGTTTAAAGTGTCTGGAGAGTTGCCCTTGCTGCGTCTGAGGATCTCGGACTATAAAATCCAAGGAGTTTTTGAGCTGGTTAACAGCATTCCTCTTCCCCAGTCTCAGACAAGTACCCCAACCACAACGGAAAAAAAGGTGAGTCTGTTTACTATGTTAATGAACACATCTGTAAAGTCAGCTCAACCACTGTAGTGCATGGATACTCATAGTAGGTCCTCGTACATACTTCTGTCCCATGATCCAAAATACAAGTGTATCCCGTGCATCTCATAAATAAAAACAGCTTTATTCTTTAATTAAAAATGTCATTGAAAAACCATAACCTATTTCAAAAGGTTTACACCAGGGGTCCTCAACTCCAGTCCTCAAGGCCCACCAACAGGTCATGTTTTCTGGCTTTCCTTAGCATTGCACCGGTGATTTCGTTATTGTCAGTGCATTAAGTGGGATATCCTGAAAACATGACCTGTTGGTGGGCTTTGATGACCGGAGTTGGGAAGCCCTGGTTTACGTGAAAGGATGGCACTACAAAGCAAACTGCTTCAACTTGCGTGTTTCAGTCTTGTAACTTTCGTAAAGGGGTTGTCCAGTAAGAATTTTATTGGTCTAAAAAAAAACAAAAAAAAAACGTAATACTTATCTAGCTGTCCCCCACTCCTGTTGCTCCTGGCAATCTGCTTCTCTCGATTTCTGGGTTCTCAGAAATGCTGGAAGGGTTCATGCTCCATTGTAATGTAAATGAAGCACGAGCCTCTCCTCTGTCTTCAAGTTGAGAAAAGCCAATCCCTGGAGTTTTTCAGCAGTGCAACTTTTAAGGGGATTTCTTGCATGCACACTTAATTTCATAAAAAAAAAAAAGCCTTAGGCCTCGTTCACACGGCTTATTTCGCCGCGGATTTGCCGACGGATTGACGATCGTCAATCCGTCGGCAAATCAGTCAGAAATAAGTAACAGCTTATTTTCTATTGATTTCAATAGAAAATACGGCTCGTCATTCACACGACGCGTATTTCCGTGCCGGATTGCCACCGCGGATTGACAACGGCAATCTGGACGGAAAAACAATGTGCATGTCAATTATTTACGGACGGATTCACCACCTTCAATGATTGGAGATGTTGAATCCGTCGGGAAATCAGTTACAAATACGTGCCACACTTAGTGGCACTTATTTGCAACTGATTTTCAACTGATTTCAGAACGTATTTACCATCGGCAATCCGATGTCAATACGTTTTGAAATAAGCCGTGTGAACATAGCCTTAGATGGCGTTGTTGTTGTTTTATTACATAGCAGTAGATGTCTGCTGACGCTTTGATTCTCCATGTATAAGTGACTCTTGTACATGATTCATTGAGAAGAAAGTTCTGATGGATTACTCTTATCTATGAAAGTGTAAGTTTGTCTAGCACCCTGTTGTTTTAGCCCTAGTGTAATGACCCAAGCTCTATATTAGGTAATGAATGTGTATTTTTTTTTCAACTTTCAGATTCCTGTTGTCCCGATTTTGACTCCAACACCAGAAAAGTTATTTCAAAGAGATATTGAGAAGTCCTTACTCTTGGAGGAAGACTCCTCATCTGGTAAGTGAAACGAGCAAGCATTTTTTCATATGTTATAACACAGACTGAGCTACATTACTGGGTTTTTTTTGTTTCAAGGAATTTAATGAAAGATTTTTTAATGGTACCTGTACAGTTGCAAGATAAAGTATATGTCCACTTTGATAATAACTGTGTTTATATGTTACTTAATAATAAATTATGGTCTGATTGTTATCTAGATCACAATTGTAGACAAACAATCTATTTTTGATATTGAGCACATAAAAAAATAAACTTTCACAGTTTAGGGAGAAAAAGCATGTAAACCCTTAAATAAAATAACCTGTTGATCCCTATTTAGCATAGATTATCTCCACCAATCATTTCTGTAGCTTCAAACAAGAGTCGCACAACCTTTAAAAGGCATTTTGAACCCATAAATGTGTTTTGTTAATCTGTGTTTCTTGGATGCCTTTTGTGTTCCAACCGCTTTAGGTCATGCCACATGTCAAAAAACACAGAAACAAGGCCATACTCACAGCTCAAAGGCTGGATTGAAACTGAACCTAGTCAAGAGGCAACACTGTTTTATACTGTGGCTTTTCTGCATACTGTGTGAACAGGTATCAATTTAGTGTGCAGTCTAGTTGTTCCCCCAGTGGTGGGGTATGTGAGCTACTGCTCAGCAATAAGCTGCACCTGTTTATCTTTTCAAAGTAGCGTAGGGGCTAGTGTTGCCTCTTTACTTGGTTCAGTTTCAGTCCAGCCTTTGAGCTGTGAGTATGGCCTTGTTTCTGTGTTTTTTGAGTAATTAACATCCCATTTTTTCTGTGTTTTCATGTCAAAAACCATCCGGCGAAAAATCCGTGCAGTGTGGACAACTGCATGGATTTTCTATTTAAATCAGTTTAAAATATTGACAGTCGGTTTACAGACGGTTTTCAAATCCAAAAATTGTCTGTAAAACCCACTGAAAACCCTGCCGTAGGGATAAGCCTTTACTCCATTAAGATACTGTGGCATGACCTAAAAAAGGTTGTGCATGCAAGACATCCCAGAAATATAAATAAACTAAAACACAATGGGCGACATGTATGAACTTGCCGCTGACTCCCCAGTTCTAACTGGATTTTTCTTAGTGTAGAGAGCGCCCAAATGTATGAAAGTGTCATATATCTGGTGTGTTGTATGCCTTGCATAGCACATTTTTGCCACATTCAAAACTTTTGTCTGGAGCAGATGTTTTGTCATACGACTGTTCATACATCTATAGAACAGGGCAAGAACAGTTGCCAGAAACACACAATGTTTCTTGTAGCTGCAAATAACATTTGTGCAACATTTAGGAACAACTAAGTGAAGGAGAATGCTGCTAAGGAAGGCTTTTATGGTTAATTATTTCAAGGGTTTACTTCTTATCCAAGTGCTGTTGAGGTTTACTCAATGTACTCAGTGAAAGACCTGAACAGTATAGCTATTTGTGTGTTACTAGTGGGATTGTCTGTAATTGTGACTTAGATAGCAATTAGATTGCATTGCTTTATTAACTACTGCAGAAACGCATAATTCAAAAGGGCTTTTTTCAATTTTTTGTTGCAACTGTAGCTGTAACAGATGTTGCGTGGTTATTATTCTGCTTTCATTTTAAGCAATGGTTGAATATTAATTAGTGTGAAATAGTATTTCTCCAAAGTGCACCAGAATGCACTAAGGGTCAGAAAAGATTTAGTCAGATAAAGTGGTGATCCAAGTCCTAAAAAACAAAATGAAGACTTCTAATCTCTCCGATCCAATATAGAATCTCTGATCGGCGCTCCATTCTTTGGTTAAGCGCCAGGTGCTAGGAAACAATTGGTGTCCTTAGCAGTCACATGCCATACTATTGGCATCATGGATCACTGAGTAACCTGTAGGAGACTTTTGCCTGTTTGAGACCAGCAGACTCTGTTTTTTGTGGTCTCTGATAATGTCTCCTGAACATCAGAACTGTTCACTGCATGATGGACAGACTGCCCGTTCTATTGTTAAAGGGGTTTTCCTATCTCCTGCTCTTGCTTTGATGCTTCTCTGTGTGAAGGTGAGGCTTATGGCACTTCAATAAGATCAGTCCACTGCTGGCTCCCAACTGTAATGGAAACTACAGATAACGGCACTGGGAGTCTGCGGCAGCTAAACCATTCTGTTCTATAGTAGATGGCAAGCTTGTTCCTGGAGCAGAGAAACACAGCAATGGTTAAGCCAGGAGGTGCAGTTTTGTATAGAATGTCCTCTCCGCTTTAGCACATTTCCTGTAATTTTTTATTACAAAAGAGACGGGCTTAAATCAAGAGGCCAGACTGGTAGCTGTGAAATTCAAGAGAGCGTCATGGCTTTTGCACATGTACTGGAGGACTTTTATGTACCTGAAGACTGTAATGTTTCTATGGGTGATTTTGTAAATGAAGAGTATCCAGCAACCGCACAAAGTATCCTGGGCATTCAATGGGTATATATAAAACTTGGCTTTTATTCCATTATTTAAAATGACAGGTAAACCTCTTTGGATCAACAGAAATCTGGCTAAAGCGTTTTAGCTGTTGCCTTAATCATAGCTACGATTGGTGCTACGATCAAGACAGCAGCTGAAACGCGTTAGCCAGTTTTTTGTTGATCCAAAGAGGTTTGCCTGTCATTTTAAATAATGGAATAAAAGCCAAGTTTTATATATACTTAATGCCCAGGATACTTTATGTGGTTGCTGGATACTCTTTGTTCGCAAATTGTTTAAGTCGGGTGGAGCTACCATTTATCCCTTGCACCGCAGTTGAGAACATCACCTTGAGATGCAGTATGGTGAGCTGACTATGTATTGATGAACTGATTTTTATGGGTGGGCAATTGGCAACTAATTGTACATAATTAGGAGGCTCTGAGGATTGGAGAAGGTTAAGTAAGCATTTTTAAAAATAAAATTTATTTAGGAAAGTGTTTATTTTTAACTTCATAAACTACCCAGCTTCATATTTTGAGATGGGAATACCCCTTTAAGGAACAGGTGATTGATCTTAATACTGAGGCTAGGAGAACATGGGGAGCTCACTCACGTCACTGATCTGCTTCTAATGAACTAGCACAGGATTCTGAACTCGTGGACAGGGTGCAGTGCTCCTAAGGCTATGTTCACATGGCGTAATTGCAGGGCGCAAGTAATTGACATGTCCCTAATCTCCCCGCGTGTACAATACGATTGTATTGTACAAGCGGGAAGAGGAGGCGTAATCCATAGTTCTCTATGAGAACTGTGGATTACCGTAATTTTGGCGTGCATCTTGCCCGTATTAGAGCCCAAATAGGACGCGAAATGTGCGCCGAAATTCCCCCATGTGAACATAGACTGTGTGGGAGACTTAATGGGGTTTTGCCTCGAAGTGAAGTTCCTTACCTATTATCTGCTCAGGAGAAAATATAAACAAAGCATGCTGAGTCGTGAACGGATGCAGGGGTGAGAAGGAGGGGGGTTGAGCAGAGCCAGGAAGCAGGGCGCATCTCTAAAGTTTACTCAAATAATAACATTACAACTAGTGGATTCTCTATACAGCAGACAGCCTCATATACTGCACTTTCTCCCCAGGCCCTTGCAAAGCTCCTTCATGTTCCCTGTCATCAGATAAGAAGTGCAAACACGCAAGCGCGGCCAGATCAGCTCTTGTCAGCTCCTGGTCGTGTCTAATGTAAACTTTCGGGAAACTAAGGGGGACTGAGCAATTCTGTAGCTCTCACAGGCTTCACTTTTTGTAATCACATATATTTAGAAAAGTGATACCCATTTTGGAGGATCCCACGTCAACATTACATTGTGGCAAAACCCCTTTAAAGCAACTAGTGCCCACCACTTTTGAAGCTGAGCACAGGTACAGTTGGCAAAAGAAGATGGGAAATATTACTGAAAAATCACAATGGCGTTGTGGGTGGAAATGCTGCTATTATTCCAGTACACATCAGCTTATTCTAAAAATCCACCTGAATTTGACACTAAAAGCTAGCTAAATGCTTGTAAGGTGTAAACCTAACTAATCTGAGTGCTTAGTTTAAATGAGATGACTCACAGCTGGTCTTTGTGTTATTTACCTCTACCAAGAATACGTGAAAAGCTTCCAACATCCTTTATGAGAATACGGAAAATCTTTCTCATTGAAGGCCTACACATTTTGTTTAACCTTTCTAAAAGTGCATTTGCATTTTCTCTTTTGGTTAATTCAGTTTTTTTTTTTTTTAAATAATAAAAAACCAACCATGACCTCTATAGTAGGCAAAGCTTCAAAAAGTAACAATCAGAAGCGTTTAGAAAAACAAAGCCTAATGGTATGTTCACATGGCGTATTGGGGCGCGTACTGTATGTGCCACAATATGCCGCGTGTTTCAGAAGTACGTGCTGCCCATGTCATTTCTCTCCCCCGACGTACAATACGATCATATTGTACGCCTTGGGAGATGAGACGTAATTCAAAGCTCTCTGAGAGCAATGACATTATCTAATTGCGGCGCACATTTCAGCCGTATTAAAGCGCAATATGTGTCGAAATGCGCGCCGCAATTACGCCGTGTGAACATACCCTAACAATACTCTGAAAGGTAAAGAAAGCTCTCATGGAATGAGTGACTACATATAGATAAAGACCAAAATATGGGCCAGAGGAGAACAAAAGTGAATTATGAAGGGAAGTGTGTTGGAGGGAACCAATTGTGAAGGGTTGACTGTAGTAACAATTGAGAAAGCGAGTTCCTGGGGTATTGCCTTGTGATATGCAGATGCTTACCGGGGTGCAAAAAAGCAATTTCAAATCCCCACACACCTATATGGTGCTCTCTCCAAAGAGAGAGATTCCCCTTTCTGAGCCACTCATTGCCTCCCACCCAGCCAGCCAGTAATCTCTGTTCTGCACGGAGGAGGGGAAAAACCCCAAAACAGCTGTATGGAGATGAGTGATACTGGCTTGGCTCATATCCCTTTTGCTTTCAAAAGCAAATTGAGGATTTGTTACATCCATTTCAGTGTGCTTGAGCTAGCAACTCTTTTTCCATAATGCCACATAAGTGATTGACAGTTTTCCCTGCACTAGTGTAAGTATATCTTACTTTTTTAGTTTTTTTTTGTGCTTTTTACTCAGAAATTCTGCTTCAAATGATATAAATCTATATTCTAGTGCATCTCAAAAAATTAGACTGTCACTGAAAAGATAATTGTCATATCAATAATTTAAGTCAAATAGAGAAACCCATATATTGTATAGACTCATTACAGTATAAATTACAAGTAATTCCACTGGTATTCTAATTCTTTGAGATGCACTAGTATATCACAGAGCCCAACTTCTCCCTGTGTCATATCCTGCTCTTAGATCGGGTGGCATAAACCACATTTTAAATATAAAACTAACCATGGAAGGAAACGTTTTCTGGGTTAAAAGTACTACAAAAATGTTTCACATTGTTTATTGTCTTGTAGAATCTGATGAAGAATTCTTTGATACAGCAACTGATGTTTCATACCCAGTAAAAACTAAAGCCATCCAGAAAGTTCGCACAGTAGTTAATAAGCCTACTCCAGCTGAAGAAACCAACCTTGAGGAACTCACTGATCTTCAACTCAAGTTTGAAGTTAAAGAAGTAAGTGTTGAATAGGATGTGTTATTTTATTTCTTTTTTTTCTTAAAGGGGTGTTCACACCATGTTTCACAGAGCCTGCTCTTCGCAGCCAGCTTCAGTCTCCCACTTCTTAGTTAGGCTGTGGGTGGTTCTACAGCAGTGATTGATATTTCCGCTCTGCTATTCCCAGCATTAGAGGGACATTGGTGATGGAGCGGTTTTAACAGCAGGGAGAGGAGTATAGCAGCTACACTTCCAGTCACGATTCATACATTTAAAAAAAAATCTTCTTTCTTTAGAGAATCCTTAAAATGAATACATAATGAGTTTTCAAGCAACACTCATTTGTGCATTGTGTTCTTGGTACACTGACGTGTTTTGGACGAAGTCCTTAATCGCAGCCCTTTTAACAGCAGGGCACAAGGCTGCAGAGTTCTGAAAGATTAAATTTGTCAGTAAGGAAGATAAACAAGCTCTTGTGCTGCTGATAAGACACAGCAGGGAGTGACGTCACTATCAAGGGACTGCTCGTGTAGAAAGAGGTGGTTGGAAAATCTAGGAAGCTTGCATAAAAAGGCAGGCGATAAAAACTGCTCTAACTGAAATGAAGCAAAATCAGAACAGCATTGTATTTGGTAATTATCCTCATGTACCTTTTGCCTACATGTTCAAAGCTAATCGATTTGATGGGAATATCCCTTTACTTAAAAAAGAAGCTTAAGTGCAGTTTATGTAAGTGCTCACTGTTTAACATGCTTGAACTTTTTACCAACTAGGTTGCACTAGAACTGACTAAGCAGCAGGAGACAGGGGAAAATACAATCCTCCTTTTCAGTATACAGCAGCTGGGAACTGAAGCCTGTGTTAAGACCTATGACCTTAGTGTTGTGTCATACCTAAAGAAGATCACTTTAGACTACTATGGTGCTTCAGGTAAAGTACATAAATTACCAGTATGTTTATATTTAAAAAAAACAACTTCCTTCTTGGCTCATACTTCAGTAAGTTTTACAAGTAATAGATTTATTACACCTTAAATGGTAAGTGGTTGGTAGCCCTTTTTGTTTCTATTATTATGGGCTTACTGGGGTATATTATGACTGTTTGTAGGCCTAAAATTGAATTTGTTTCCGTTATCATACATTTTTTTTCTCTATTTTTCTTCTTTTTTTTTTTTATCTGCGTTTTTGTCGAAGCTAAATTTGGGGGTAAAATATTATAATATATATTTAATAATAATAGTAATAAATATGGCATAAAAATGAACGAAAAAAATTCATGACATTTAAACTTCATAAGTTTTACATCTTTTTTTTTTTTTTGTGAGTTGTGGAAGTTTAAACTTCTTTAGTCAAATTGTGGTTACCTTCTTAATTCCTCCCAACATTTTCTGTGCATAAATTAATTGTTCTAGATCCACCTTATCTCCTATGATTACTTAGGCATACTGTATGGATGAGACTAGGCTGATATCCATCAGATGTTTCTGCTTACGCTACCATTAGCATTTCTGAAAAATATGATGTCCTATTTCAGGACATTGACACATGGCCATTTTCAATGGTTTCTGCTGTTCACAAACAAGTGTCTTTTTTTTTTTTTTTTTTATGCCACTCCTGTTTGTGTGCTTGCAGGAGCTCTCTATCTGTAGTAAAGGTTATGTTTTGTTCTCTTCACAAGTACATACAAATTTAAAAGATGACACATGATGTGAATTAAATTGCTGGAATAACATGGAGCTGTGCTTCTGTTTCCTGAGCAACAGCTTTCCTGGCCACTGGTGTAACACTGATCATCAATATAGGCAGGCCTTTTTTATTTGAAAAATTTTACATATAAAAGTGTAATGCTAAAAAGACTTTTCCGTTTATCTTTTAATATCACAGGTCTTCTTAAAGAGCCTCTTCATTTAATTAGCTCTTCTGATAAACAAGGTTTGGATCTGTTAAAAGTGGAATATATTAAGGTAAGAGCTTTCATAGCCATATTAGCTAAAACATAGCTGTTTACATGTCCTTCTTATGGTACTAGTGTAACAGGATTCTGTTAAATTTCATTAAAGGGGCTTTGCCATGATCTAATTTCATACTTCCTGTATCCAGCTCTTCAGCTCTGTGTGCGCGGAAGAGGGCGTGTGTGATTTGTTTGAATTGCATATCATGTGACTCAGCAGAATGACATCACCATGCCCTTCCTCTCTCTAGTCAAAGAAAGATCTGTTCATGTAAAGCATTCTGAGTAGCTGAGAGGTAAAGTTTTTGCCTCCAGGCACAAGGGTCCTAGGTTCAAATCCCTGCAGGAACCAAGCCTGTGGGATTTTTTCCTCTTTATTAATGCACAGACCTGATTGATGTTCCTTTTTTTTTTTTTTTTTATTTATTTGCACGGTTTGACTAATTACTAAGGAGTACAGAGGACGGGAGTAGAGTGACAGCACCCGGGGTTGAACACTCAGTAGCTGCCTGAGAGGAGAAGTGATGTCTGAGCATGTGCGACCAAGACTGATGAGTGCTCAGCCCTGGTCGTATCCCCTGGAGACGAGCTGTAAACAATGGATAACTAAAGGAGCAGCTAAAACAAAAACCGTGCAGAACTTTTAATAATAATGAATGGTGAAAATGTTATTTCATTTGCAAGCTTCCCACATCAATTTTACTTCATGGCAAAACCCCTTTAATTCTAAAGATAGGATCCCAGAGTTGTTAGTATAATTTTTTTTTTTCTTCTCAATATATTTTTGTTGAAGTTTTTCAACAAAGAGAAAACAGTGTAAATAGATAGACAACCTTTGGCATAGTTACAATAAATGATCAGGTGTTGAAACAGTAACATAATGGTAGTAAGGTGGCGTTTGTTAAGTATACAAATTAGATTATATTGCAAAGAGATGTATGAATACAATACAACAGTACGAATGGTAAGTTTTGATAAATGGGTAACAATTCATACAAAGAAAGGAACTAGGTTTCTCTTATATTACAAAGTTAAATTATATAATGTTTATCAGGCAATGGTGTTATTCATACATCAGCTGAATTACAACCAAGTCCAGTTGGGTGTGATCAAAAATATATCCTGTTATTGAAGAAACTGTTATTATTCTAAGGTTGTCAAAACCACTTAAGCCATGTAAAATAAAAATCTAAAATTTCTTATAAAACACCAAATACCAGAAAGGGGGAAAAGGGAAGAATGGGAAAGGGTGGGGAGGGGGGAAACTGGTGTTAGTATCGTTTTTAATGTAGTTAAGTTGTGGCTCATTTGCTGTTTTTGCTTTTTTCTTTTTTTTTAGGCTAACAGAGATGGCCCAAATTTTCACACTAACTTTGAAAACACAGAACAAATGCTAAAGGTATAATGCCTATTCTCCCAAGCATGTGACAAGTATAGGGAGAGAGTGAGAGTGACACATACTAGCATAACAATTTGTCATATTTTATTGGAACTGAACTGTTTACTGAAGTGGCATCAAAATATTATTAGGCAATAAGAATGTTTTTTTTTTTTTTTCAAATTCACAAGCTTTTATTAAAGGCATAAGTGAACAATCAGAGTCAGGCGAATCACATAACATTCAATTCTGAGGACATGCAGAACATTAAGGTGGTAATGGAGGGGGGGTGAGAGGGGTCAGGAAGGAAAAGGGGAGGGTGAGGTAGAACATGTCGCATCAGGTGTCTTATTCAAGCTGTTTGTAGCATAATGGACATGGAGAACCAACAATAGTCGTAGGAGGACAACATGTCATACACAGGAGTGATGATTCAGTAACTAATGGAGGCTCCTGGACCAAGGGGAAAGGCGATTATCAGGCCTAACGAGCCTGATCTGCTGAGGGCCAGCTGTGGGCATTTCCCGTGGGGAGGAGCAACCAGTTCACACGGATGATGTAGCATAACAATGTCTCATATATGCTGAACAAGCAGCAACCTAGCCAACGTGTGATAGATGGGCTAGATGCAGAGAGCCACAGCCTGGGTATTACCGTTTTCGCTGCTAAGAGCAAAAATGTAATTAGATGATTTTTTAAAGTGGATGTCGGTAGGGGAATACAGAATAGTAGAATGGTGGCGGGATCATTCTGTAATTTTATTCCAGTTATAGTATATATGATATCAAGTACTTTAAGCCAAAAGGGCTGAAGCACTGGGCAGCCCCACCATATATGAGCCATAGTGCCTCTATCCGATTTGCAGCGCCAGCAAGTGTCGGGAGATCCTGGGAACAATACACTCAACAGGGCGGGAACTCTGTACCACCTGGAAATAATTTTGTAATGTAATTCTTGAGCTTTATAGGAGACAGAGGATCTATGTATTAACTGATATGTTTTGCACCATTCCTTCTCAGCTGCATGTTTAGTTCATGTTCCCAACTCCACTGAAAAGAAAGTTTGTCCTCCCCATGAACCTCGGTTATTAAACTATATAGGCCAGAAAGGTTACGTCTTTCTGAGTATTTGCCTAGACACCATAATTCGAAAGTAGTATGGGCTCTATGGACATCTAGAGTACGGTTCCATTCCGCATACAGACTGCGCAATTGATAATAATGTAATCTTGATGTAATCTTGAGAAGTTTGTACCGACCACACTCTCCACCAGTTCCTCATATCCCTTCACCCCTGACAAGAATAAAAAGCGGTCAATAATCGAGAGGTGGGCACGCTCACCCAACAGATTGGCTATTGCCGAGGATCGAGATTCAGGCACTGCCGGATTACCTAACAGTGGAGTGCACGGGCCTCCTAGGGAATAAAGCCGCATCTTTGAAGCATAAGCCCTTTGTACCAATACGGAGACTTGTGCAATCAATGGAACGCGGCGCAACAAGCTCTTTGATAACATCGACACCGGAAGCCAGGGTAAGGCTGCAATGGGGGCTTTATACATCTGGGATTCTAATAAAACCCAAAGTTTGGGGCTTGTTGTATTGAAAGCATCCAGCGTGCGCACCGCAACAGCGGCTAGGAATATGCTCGGAAATCCGGTAGTGATAGACCCCCCTTCGATTTTGGACGGGACAGGGTGGACTCCGCAATTCTAGGGTGTCCTTGTGCCCACACAAACTGAGAAGTAATTCTGCTTAGATCTTTGAAGAAAGATTTCGGTAATACGATGGGTACTGCCTGAAAAAGATATAAAATGTTAATGCGTCCAATCCATGAGAAGTCCCTTCTGTCCCATTTCAAGAGATCTTGTTTAATCTTAGCAAACAGTGGGAGGAAGTTCAGATCAAAAATTTCTTCCGGGGCAGAAGGGACTTGGACCCCCAAATATCTGAAGGACGAGCTTCCCCATTAGAATGGGAATGAGGCTTTAAGTTGGGTCAAGAGGTCTGGGGGGACGTTAAAGGGTAATACTGGGCTTTTAGATAGGTTGATTTTATGATTACTGTATTTACTATATTCTTCCAGGACCTTTAACGTAGCCAGAAGGGATGTGGCCAGCTCTGTGAGGTACAATAATAAATCGTCTGTATATGCGGAACACTTAAATTGGAGACCACTCGAACGAATCCCCTGAACTTGCGGGTCACTACGTATGGCCTGCATCAAATGCTCCATTACCAAAATATAGGGGAGAGAGGGCATCCCTGCCTGGTGTCATTACTAATAGTCAAGGGGGCCGAAAGTAGGCCATTAATACGTATTTGAGCTTGGGGTGACGAGTATAGAGCCATAATCTTTGCACACATCACCGGGCCAAAACCCAAGGATTCCAGGACTCCCTTCAAAACGGACCACGCTACCCGATCAAAATCCTTTTCGGCATCCAATGATAAGAAAAGACTCGAGATCTTGTGGGATGGACTTGGTGGGGGCAGAGAAAAAGTCTTAAGGGTGTTGTCTCTCGTCTCCCTGGAGGGGATGAAGCCAACCTGGCCCAGATGGATAAGGGAATTAAGCAGAGGGTTTATCCGATTGGCAAGAATTTTGGCGTAAATTTTAGCATCCGTATTTATCAAGGATATGGGACGATAGCTAAGGGATCCTTGCCTGCCTTTGGAACAACAACAATGTGGGCTCTTTGGAACGCAGCGTCCAATGGGGAGTTCAAAGAGGTGGCATAGAAGGCTGCAAGGAGAGGCTGCGTTATTTCTCCTTTTAAAGTTTTATAAAACATAGCAGTATATCCATCCGGACCAGGACTCTTACTGGAGGCCAGGGACGAAATGGCATCCTGAAGTTCTTTTATGGTAAAAGGTGCCTCCAAGGAGGCGAGAGACTGAGCAGGGAGACGCGGAAGGGCTGTTCTCGCCAAGTAAGATTGCAAGTTGGTGTGATCGGTCTGTGGGACCGACAGATTATACAACGTGGAATAATACCGGTAGAAAACCACTAGGATCTCTTCCGTAAGGTGCACAACTCGTCCTCCAGTTCCTTTGATGCAGGGAACATATAGCGCTGCCCTTTTGTCTCTAAGCGCTCGAGCCAAGAATCTGTCCGGTTTATTGCTCCAAACATAAAAAGAGCTGGAGCATATTTGGCAATATCGTTTATGCCTCCATTAACTGGAGAATCTCATGTCTTATGAGGTTCAAGGCTCGCACGTCAGATTCTAGGCCCGAGGACTTGTGAAGTTGCTCTTGTGTAGCCAATTGTGACAAAAGGGACTGGAGCTTAAAGGAGGCTGCCTTCTTAAGACGTGCACCATGCTTTATAAGGGTTCCTCTCAATACGTATTTCAGTGCCTCCCACTGAGTTTGTGGGGAGGTTGTGTCCATGGCGTGAGTTTGGGCGAATGTGTCAATAGCGTTCTGCAGATCCGATAAGCAGACGGAATCTGACCGTAACGACTCATTCAATTTCCATGCGAATTCCGGTCATCTGTACTTCGGTAGAGCGAAGTCGCAGTGGATCGGTGCATGGTCAGAATGTATTATGTGACCTATTGATGCCGAAATTACATGGCGCAAGAGAGAGTGTTGAGGGAAGATGTAATCAATCCTGGTGTAAGAGTCGTGGGGGGAGGAATAAAATGTATAATCCCGATCTCTGGAGTGCAAAAGCCTCCATATATCCACCAACTGCATGTCATGAAGCAACTTCTTCACTTTATTAAGTGTATGGAAAGACAAAACTGAGTGACCCGAGGAGGTGTCCAGTGCAGGAGTAAGGGCAAGGTTCAGATCTCCACAAAAAATTATTTGACCTTGAGCAAAACAAGCAAGGCTCTCAAGAGTCTTGACTAGAAAAGAAAGTTGCCCCGTATTTGGAGCATATACGTTTGCTAGGGTATATGTCTGGCCCTGGAGGGTGAATTTGACAAATAAGGTCCTCGCATCATCATCCTTATACGTGTCCAAAATGGTGATCGGCAAAGTTTTATGAAAGAAAATGGCTACCCCTTTTACTTTTGCAGATGAGCTACTGTTATGGCACCAGGCAGGGAAGTAACAATTGTGATAGGACTGTATGTGGGAAGAGAGGAGGTGGGTTTCTTGGAGGCAAACTATCTGGGATTTTTGTTTATACAGATGATACAGAATTTGTGAATGTTTTTCGGGGGAATTGAATCCCTTAAAATAAGGGATGGTCAGCGAATTTTATCCATTCTCTAAGTAGTGCAAAGAGGCACAGATGAAATCCCCCGCAATCCGAGAGTAGAGCGCCCACTGAGCCAATCTGAGCAAACATTCTATAACTAAACACCATAAAGAAAGCTCGAGAAACAAAGGCCTAATAGCAAGAGGCCAAAAAACTAATGTGTGCAGACATGTAGCTGCGAAGGCCATTCCACATGGGAAGAAGGCTATAGATATGAGGGGTAACATGTCATAAAGAAGGCAATGCAATGCTGAACAACAATATGCAGGAAGCATTACGAATTTCCACAGTGCACACTCCTCCTGGGACATTCTCCATCATGAGGAAAGGAGCGTCTGCGCCTGGCCTGGGCCGAGAGAAAAGGTCTGAGAAGAAGGAAGAAAAAGGAAAAGGGAGGAGAGAGGGAGGAGGGGAGATGGAGAGAGAAAGAAAAAAAAAAAAAGGGGGGGAGGAGTAGTGTGGGAGGGGAGGGGGGAAATGAAGAGAGGATATCTCGATCAATAAGAATGTTTTTATTTTTTTTAATAGAATTTATTTCTAGGAAGCCATTAATCCTTTTTTTATTGTACATGTAGTTGACTTTACATATAAAGAACATCTAGAGTTGGTTTGACAGCTTTGCTTTATAATCCCTAATACAATGAGCAAAGTAATCTCATAATTTAAGAGTGGGTAATTTTAATAATAAAGGGCGTTTTAATTTTAAAGGCCCTCGGTAAAGCTTTATAGCACTTTTATAAGTTCTAATTTTCCCTTTAGGTTGGAGAGGGTCAATCCTCAATCAGTTCCTGGACATTAATGACCTATGTTATTGCCGCTTCAATTAAGCGCACAGGTGTACGGTCTATACAAACTTTTGGATGTTTTTGTTTTTGAGTCCCCCAAAAAAATCGACTGTATCGTGCGACAACAGAAAATAAAAAATCTGTGCTGTAGTCTGCACAGCACGGATGTTTTTTCTGATTGCTTTTAAAATCTGGCGGATTTTTAAAAATTTCAGATAATCAGGCCAGGTTTGATATCGACCATGTTCATTGAATATTCAGGGCCCACAGCGAATCCGAAAACCGACCGTGGTTTTAGCGCAAATCTCTGCCAAAGACAATGTTCCAGATGCAGTCCAGCAATGTTAAAATGCCACCGGATTTTGGACCTTTCAAATATGGAAGATGGCAAAGCTCCCTAAAAATTAATTTTCCTTTTTTTTTATTCAAAAACATGTCTTTTTCTTAAGACACACATAACAAGCCTTAAAAATAGTGGAAAAATGCTGTGGTAGATCGGTTTGCCAAATGTTTGGATTTCCCTTTCAACCAAATTACTGAATGTATGAACGGGTGTATGCTGGATTTTTTAAAAAAAAAAATGTGGAAAAAAACTGTGGTATACTTAAAGTTTGTTTTGTTGGGGGTTTTAAAAAGAAAGACAATGTTTTTTGGGAAAAAAAAAAAAGAAAAATTTTAAAATATTATGGAGTTTTTCCATCTACTATTTTTGAAAGTTTCAAGATTGTTGGATAGCTCTTGTAATCCGTGTATAAGGATATATTTTATATAAATGTGCGGTTTACTTATGAAAACGGATTTTTTGGGGGCATTTTTAAAATACCTGTTGAATCCTTTTGCTGTTTAGTTTGTTATGTTAAGTTTATGTTAAGTATTGAACTGAATAAGATGGAGGTCCATTAAAAATGGATCCAGATCACCAAGTAATAAAACATTCCATTCCTTTCTAATTACTTAGTAGAGCTGTATATTCAAAAAGTGTTTTGTTTTTTTTGTCTTGTTTTTGTTTGTTTTTCTGAAAACTCACAGATGAAATGACATTTGGCTTATGAATTAATTTTTTTTGTTATACACTTAATTTGTTGGGATTTTTTTGTTTTTACTTTTGTGATATTTTTGATTAATCATTTTCCATGCGTTGTTTTTTGCTATCGTGAAATCAATGTTAATTTACAATTTGGAAAGAATATATGGAATGCTTTCGTCAATTTTGTTCTACCGGTACACGTTTACGGAAAGTGTTGCTGACTTCTATTTTCCATAGCACTCTCATAGTGCTGTATTGCACTTTTGAATAAATACTGGTTACTAGTAAGACGTGTATAAACAATTTGTCGTTTCCACCAGGTGGCCTTTTCATCTATGGATCTCCTGCTCCACTCTCGGGCTTTGCTGTCTGCTATCAGCTTCATAACAGCAGCCATACCAAGCGTTACTGATAAGGCAGAGGTTGCCTCTGTACAGAAGCAACAGGACAAAGGGACTTTTGTTAAGAAAGGTAAAACCCAAGATAAATATTAGTTGACTGCATAAATCTGCCCATATTGTGGTGGGGCGTACAAACCTTATCACACTGCCTCCTACTCCTTGATGTGGGGACATACTTAACTCCTTCAGCTTGTAGACTTGTATTATCACACTGCTTACTACTCCTGAATGCAGACACCCACTTAAAGGGGTTGTCTCACTACAAGGATTGCTTTTTATGTTAAAGATCTTGCAAAAACAAATCACTTTGCAGTATGTGTCCATTAACAGTGTCCTACCTATTCCTAGATATCCCCTCTTGTATGGGCTGCATCAGCTCCTCAGGTCGCTATAGCTACAGACCTGTTTGATCTATCCTGATAGGCTGTCAGCACTGGTTGCTATAGCTACAGGCCTGGCTTCTACTGCAGCCTAGTGGAAGCCAGTAAACACTCCTCTGAATTCAAAGTGATACCAAGAAAACAGGACTGAAGTGAGATGAATCAATGTAGTGAGACAACCCCTTTAACTCTTTCCGCTTGTAGACTTGCATTTCTTTACAAACATAAAATACTTTCTGTGATTTTCTTTGTTGTTTCCCTCCTCCCCCTTAGGAATAAATAAAGGACTAAAATGCAGTGTTTATTACAGTGTTAAATAGTTAATATGAATTTTTATTAGCTATCTTGGCATTACTAAAGAAAACATTTTTAGGGCAAGCTTTATTAATTTTCTAGCTTAACCAGCAAAGAGTCATTTTAAAACATTTCTTACGTTGGTTTACAGTAGTCTTTGCTGGCTAGACTGTCAGGTCAGTGGTTCTAAATGTAGAGTGGATTCTACTGGGCAAAGTTACGCTTTATATTATTATTCTTTTTACTCCAACTTTTTAGGTAAATGAGAAATGCTTATGACGCAGATTATTAAAAAGTAATTATGATTTTCGTTTGATTACAATATTTTCTTCCCCTCAAGCAACAAAAGCCTCCAAAGATAAGAACTTCATCGCCTTCAAACTGTTTGCGAAGCTGGATTCTTTCAGTATGAATATGTGGGATGAGAACAATCATATCGCTGAAATAAAAATATTGGGTATGTTGGCAATCCTTCTTTGAGCAGTGTGAGACAGGCTTGTAAAAAAAAAAAAAAAAACAGCCATGTTTTCTTCATAAAAGAAGTTCACTTTCATAATTGTTACTGCAGTGGGCCAATAAATGTTATCGCTTTTTAGTCTTCAAAAAGTATATGATCTAGTGTACATACATGATCTAATGTTAATTGTTTTAATTTAAAAATTCATCTTCCGCTGATGGGTGGCTCTCAAGGCTAGGCTGTTTATTTCTTTAGCATATCTCTAATTTAATTTAGTTTTGCCACTATCTAATTTCATACCTCCTGCATCCAGCTCTTCTGTGCTCAGAAGGGGGCGTGTGTGATTTGTTTGAATTACATATCATGTGACCCAGCAGGATGACATCACCAGGCCTTTCCTCTCTTTAGTCAAAGAAAGGTCTGTTTATGTATAGAGCTGTGAGTAGCTACAATGTAGCTCAGGGGTAAAACTTTTTCCTCCAGACACAAGGGTCTTCGGTTCAAATCCCTGCTGGAACCAAACCTGTGGATTTTATTTCTCTTTATCAATGCACATATCAGATGGAAGTTTCTTTTTTTTATTTATTTGCACTGTTTGACTAATTACTAAGGAACACAGAGTTCAGGAGTAGAATGACAGCACTTGGGGTTTGAACACTCAGTAGCTGCCTGAGAGGAGAGGTGATGTCTGAGCATGTGCAAGCAGGACTGAAAAGCTCTCAACCCTGGTCGTACCTCCTGGAAACGAACTGTAAACAATGGATCTAAAGGAGCAGCTAAGACAAAAATGGTGCAGAATTTTTAATAATGATGAATGGTGAAAATGTTTATTATTTGATTTACAAACTTCCCACATCGATTTTACTTTGTGGCAAAACCCCTTTAAGGAGTGAGATTTCGGAGTCATTCTGAATGACTGTTGTCTAGCACTACTGTTTGTGTATACTATAGTATACTCCGCAAACCTTTTGGTTTGTACTTTACTATAATTCCTTAATGGATTAAAATCTCCAGGTCGAAGGAGGATTATGTGCACACTGTTGTAAGCATACAAATTAAAGTCGCAGTGCCCAGCCAGCTTAGACAGCCTTATAGAAAATTGCTTCTCTTAAAGCAAGTAATAAAAACCAAATTATCTGCTACAGGATCAAGAACCTAGGTAAAAACTGAATGAACACTTAAATGGTGGTTTGCATGAAGTCCAAGTAAAGTCATATACACGTGTCTTTGTCCCTCAAAAATGGCTTTCAGATGAAGTGGCTATTAACATTTCAACAGACTGCATATAAATGAATATAAGAAATTTTGTAATACATTTTACAAGACAAAGATTCTGCTTATTTTCTGCTTATCAGGCTGTCTTCCTCCTCCCCTGTCCTACACCTATTATTTATTTGGAAAAACTGCTAATAGTCCGTCTTAAGAAACAAGGCTATTAGCTGACCAAGGGATCAGGTTTCATGCTGCCCATTAAAGTTTATGGAGAGGGCAAGGAAAGGAGACTGATGGAGACATGATGGATCTGAGAAAGTCTCAATTATCTGAGACTTCCTGCTTCTGAGCTGGGAGTTTCCACTGTGACTGTAAGGCTAGGTCTACACTGCATCCGACAAAAAACGGCCGAAAGTCCGCCGTTTTTTTTTCCCGATGCACAACCACGATTTTTTTTTCATGTCTTACGAAAAAACTGTGGTCGGTTCTCGTCTTTTTTGCTGTCAGCCCATACAATTGATTGTATGGGAAGACGACAAAAAAAACTCAAAGCGCCGGTGTATAATAAAACAGGTTGTTTAATACGCCGGCGCCAGAAAAGCAGAGAAAGAAGGACCTGTGTAGACTACATGTCATTTTTTCTATTAAAGTCTATGGGCTGCCTGAACGATCGTATTTTCGTCAGTTGTAGAATACTAAAAATACTATCTTTTTTCATTGCAGTGGAGACATGTCCGATGCTGTGTAGATATAGTCTTCATCTAAGAAACTTGTCGAAAACCAAAACCTAAAAACTGCTTTGAATTTTCAGGTTTTTTTTTTGTTTTTTTTTGTCCAAAGCAGCTGTTTTTCCGACAAGTTTTTTGGGTGGTTTTCAGTTTTTTTGGACTGTTTAGAGCAGTTTTTACGGTATGCAAAAATCCATTTAACTTGATAAAACACCTGGGCAGTTTTTCAGCAGAAGCGTCCAAAAACAGCGCGAAAAAAGTCTGGCGTTTCATATAGACTTCAATAATAAATTCTCTACCCTGCTCTGTCATTTTTTACAACATGTTCCAAAAGTTGACCAGAAGCAAAATGGAGCACAGAGACTACAGTATGTTTTTACTGTTAAAGTCTATGGGATCTGTTTTCAGTGGTTTTTTCAGAGGTTTTCGAAAACATGAAAAACGCTGAAAATGCGACTGAAAATGTGTGCACTGGAGCCTTACTGAAGAGAGAGACAGACATGACTGAAAGGTCTAGTAAGGCCTCGTTCACACGGCTTATTTGGG
Organism: Phyllomedusa bahiana; assembly: GCA_025379985.1. NCBI lineage: Eukaryota > Metazoa > Chordata > Amphibia > Anura > Hylidae > Phyllomedusa > Phyllomedusa bahiana. The sequence goes on from JAODAL010034640.1 coordinate 21,734, forward strand.
AGCGGATTGGGGCCGTACTGCGCGCCGTATTTGCGCTGCAATATGGCTCCAATCCGTCCCTGTCATTACTGTAATCCACAGTTCTGAGAACTATGGATTCCGTCTCTCCTCCCCACCCGGCGGATTCAAAAGTGACATGTGAATTATTTACGGCGTGTACGCGCCGTAGACAATGTCAGACTATGGGGCCGGCGAGCTGCCGGCCCCCCCCCCTCGCCCCGCGGCACGGCTGCAGGCGTAAGTGAGGGGCGACATCCGTCCCTGCAAGGCCGCCGGCAATAAGCCGTGTGAATGGGACCTAAGTGTTATATCTTGCCAAAGTGCTTGATTCACTACTTGCACTGCTTTATCATTTTCTCCATGTGGCTGCTTCTGAGGGTTTGTTAGATGAGGGAAAGGGGATAAAGTTTTTTCTGTGCATAAAGAATAACGCTGCAAAGGGCAGAACGTGTGAAGATTGCCATATACAGATTATATAATTTTTATTTTTGTCACGTGTCTATTTGAAAAATAAAAAATTACCTCACCTTGGATCCAGCGCTGTGCTGTCCTAACTCTTCTGTTGACCTCTTGCTTCTTCCGAAAGGAGATGTCATCGCTGTAGCTGCTGATCAAGCCACTGCCTGATGTTACTGTTAGGAATTGAGCTGTCCAAACGTGAAGTCAGACGGTGGCACATGCCCGCTGCAGCGTTGACATCCCCTTTTGGAAGAAGCAAGAAGTAAACAGGAGAGTAAGGACGGCATAGTGCTGGATCTGAGGTTAATAAAAGTTTTTTACTATTTTAAATGAGCATTAGTATGCTAAAATGAAAATGAACAACCCTTTAAGAGGTTTCAAGTATGTTCCATTCACTTGAGTAGGCTCAGTTTGTCATGCTATTAGACTAATGTATCTGTAACCTGGTCTAAATGGAACTATGGCTTTTACTGCCTTTTTTGAACAACCAATTTATATGAGTCACAGAACACCTACAGGAAGCCTTTTTATTAACATCTATTATTTTTCAGCACCTAATGCTGTGTTTCCTGAGTATTACATTTAGCAGCAAATATGTTGTTCCCATTTTATATAACACTGTGGATTATTGTGGCCATTTATAATTCTAGTTCTTTTTTTGGATTTTTTTTAATTGAATACATTTTCTTTTTTCAGGCCTAGACTCCTCTGTTTTCTTGGAATCCAGCCAGATAGAAGTGTTTGCCAGGTTGAAGGATCTTGTTGTCAATGACGTCAATCCCAAAACCATTCATAAACAGGTGAACATATCTTTGGGGAGGTACATGTACTACTGTTTTCGTTAGGCTGTGTCCAGGTTTCATTATTCTTCCTCCTTATTCAACATGCTTATCCCAATTGATATAGGGGAAACATCAATTTAGAAAGTAACTTAAAGTAATTTAAAAGCAAGGCGTGTTATGAGACTTCTTAGCATATGTTCACACGATGACCTGCGGCACGTACATTGAGTGTCTCGGGAGCTCGCGCAAATAAGTGTGTACTCGCGTGGGAGAGGGGGGAGGCGCAGCTCTCCGGCCCCATGAACATACATTACTGACTTATCTCCCCGCACGTACAATACGATTGGGGAGAGATGACGTAATTTGGGCGCGCATCTTGCCCGTATTAGAGCGCGAATACGCGGCGAAATGCGTGCCGAAAGTACGTCTTGTGAACATCGCCTTAGAGGTAGTGTAACCAAAGAGTTGAGTCCACTTGAATGAGGTTTTTAAATTGTTCAGTTGACAGCTATTTCTTCATTTGGTTAGTTTATTAGCTTATTGCTGAAGTTTTATTAATAAGTTTTATGTTTTTGTTGTTTTTTTTTTTCTTTTAGGCTGTGTGCATCATGGAAGACGAAGTTTTCAACTTCAGTCTGACACTCTATCCAGATGCTACACAAGGAGAGTCCTACAAAGATGTGTCCAAGGTGGATGGGAAGGTGTCCCTGAGAGTGGGCTGCATTAGGATAGTTTTCCTGAACAAATTCCTTGCATCAGTTATGGTGAGAATTCAATATATTTTAGCCAAAGAGAAAAGTGATTGTCCTTTATCCTTAACTTAAAGAGGACCTATCATCTTTAGGGAAACTTCATTAAGTAACAGAAGACACTTTTTTTTTCCAAATATATTTATTTTGAAAAATTCAAGAATTTCGTCTGTAATAAAGCAGCAAAAGAGTGCTGGCCCTTTAAGAAGGGGAGACTGGAGTCAACCAAGTCTGGCTCTGCATAGCATGATGGATCACTATATTAACAGCTCTTTGAGACCTCCTGTTTCTGAGCTGGGAGAGTCAACTGTGAAGGGGGAGGCTTATACATTTGCATCTGTGCCACTATTCTTATGCTGGATATTTATGGTGTTAGCATCAGTATGAATTCCTGAGGAAATATGGAGCAGGAGGAGAAGGCTTGAAGCAGCAGCAACAGAGATAATTATGCCATACCTATGTCCTCAGTGTGGCTGTTGCCTTAATGTAGTGGGACACATCAAAGGGATTTTACCAGAAAGACATTCAATGCCTGGTTTGTCCTGCTTCTGCTTTCAGTGTGTTCAAAAGGAGGCATGGATGATTTGTTTGAACTGGATATCCTGTGATTCAGCCAGCTTGAAATCACCATGCCTTTCTCCACAGTCTGTTCTAGTTAAACAAAGGTCTCTTTATGTAAAGAGATGTGGTTAGTTGCAGTGTAGCTGAGTGGTTAGCACTTCTGCCTTTCAGCATAGGGGTCCTAGGTTCAACACCTTGCACGAACCAAACGTGTATTTCTTTTTCCTCAGTGCACATACCTGATTGAGGTTTCTTTTTATTTGCGCTGTTTGACTAATTAATTAGAGGACAGGAATAGAATGACCGCGCATTGGGTTCAACACTCGCTCAGCAGTGAGTATATGTGATTACTGGGTAGGGAATAGACTGGCAACAGCTACCTGATAGGAGAGGTGATGTCTGAGCATGTGCAGCCAGGACTGAGGAGCTCTCGTCACTGGTCTTATCCCCTATAGACCAGCTGTACACTGTGGATCACTAAGATAGCAGCTAAAATAAAATTGCTACCGAATTTTTAATAATGGTGAAAAAGTTATTCATGTACAAGCTTTCAACATCCATTTTACTTCATGATTAAACCCCTATAACTTTTTACCAGCAGCCATATTCCCTTCTTACAGCTTAATTCTGTTCAAGCAGCTGTACCCTTCTCTTTTAGCTTTGGACTGCATGATACACAAGGATTTGTGTTTTACTGGTTTGCTCCCCATTGGGATTCAATTCACCTTTTTTGTAATTCACTTTTATGAGTATTTATAAGGCTATGTTCACACGGCTTATTTTGAGACGTACTTCAGCCCGTAATTCGCGCCGTACTGCGCGAATTACGGGCCGAGATACGTCCCAGTCATTACGGTAATCCACAGTTCTCATAGAGAACTATGGATTACGTCTCCTCTCCCCGCTCAGGGAGAGAAGTGACATGTCAATTATACATGGCGTATACGCGCCGAGAATAAGGCTGCCTCCAGTACACACGGCGTAATTGCGAGGCGAAATACGTCCCGCAATTAAGCCGAGTGAACATCGCCTAAGAGAAACAGGTGAATTAATCACTTCCTGCCGCAGCCTACGTTTTTCGTTGTGTTTTGTTTTTACATCTCCACCTTCCCAGAGCCATAACCTAATTTTTCCATCTAGATATTCTCATGAGGGCTTGTTGTTCTACACATTCCTATGAGGGCTTGTTTTTTTGCAGAAGATGTGCTTTTCAATGGTCATATTGACCATGCCATATAATATACTAGGAAACCGAAAGAAAATCCTAAGTGGGGTTTTTTATTTTTAAGCCTACGGTATAAATGAGATTATCTGTATTCTGCAGGTTGGTACTATATTGGTTATTCCAAATGTGTAGAATTTTCTTTATGTTCTAGTCATTGTTAAAAATAAAAACATTTTTTAACTTTGTGCTGCACCGCCATTTTCTGCAACCAGCAGCTTTTTTGTTTTTTCATCCAAGGACCTTTAGTGAGAACTAGTTTTTAGGTGGCTTAAGTGTATTTTTTATTGATACCCTTTTGGGATACATGCAACTTTTTTATTCTGATTTTCTGGGGACATGAAGTGACCTGAAAAACCACAATTTTAGCATTGGGATTTTTTTCTTCTACAGTGTTCATCATACAGGTTAAATTTTATATTTTAATAGACCTGACTTTAATGGATGTGGTGATACCAGTTTTATGTGTAACTTTTTAAAATTTCTTACTTGTAAAATGGGAGAGAGTGTTTTTAAACTTTTAATATTTTTTTTTACATTGGTAATAGTCTCTAGGGTACTTGACAACTTGCTTGTTGCTTGTAGACCCTCATGCATTAATGCATGAGGGTGTACCAGGGCTGTGGAGTCGGTCGGTGCCTATTTTGCAGGAGTCGGAGTCGTCATAAAATGGACCGACTCAGACTCCCAAAATATATAAGTTGGTCCAGTTAGTTCGATGCAGTGCAAAGAGCAAGAGGAATTGGGTCCAGCCAGTACTACTGCTCCCACTGCCCCAGGGGAAAAGATCCCGTCCCCATGGCAAACAGGTTTCAGCAACATTTTTCACCTGCTTTCAAAGAAGTAGACGATCAACCATTCATCAAAACTGACTGTGACTGAGACAATTCCTTTATACCCTGACATTGTTAGAGATGTTGCCCCTGTGGTCACCGCTGTGCCCCCCCACCCAAGTTAGTGTAGAGAGGCCGTTCTGTAGCCTGGAAATCATGAGATCAGATGTGAGGTCATGTATAGGATCTGGTGGAGGCAATGCTATTTCTCAGAAAAAATTCAGAGACTCCACAAATGTTCCTGCAGTGTTTTGCATATTTACAATTTTTTTTGTGTTATAAAGTTGTATCCAATAAATATATATTACACTGACAAGCAAAATGGTAACAATGGTTTGAACTTGTGACTTTCAAGTTCCATATATCACCATCCACTACAGCTTTGTACATGAGGCTACTGTAATTTTATATACAGTCATCTTACATCTTATACATTAATTTGACTTTGAAAGTATTTAGCCTCTGCTTAGTTCTGCAGATTCTTTCCTGTAACTGCATTGTTACTGTTTTGCTCCTAAAAATCTAAATGTTAATTGTTATTATTTTGTTAGTATTTGGGAAATCCACCTTTTGGTTTTCAATACTGCCTGAATCCTTCTGGGCTTTGGCTCAGAATCAAGCATATCTTGACCAAAATCTGATCCCAGGTCTCCTCTACACATTCCCAATGTTGGTGAATACTGGACTTGGATACAAATACAGCTTTTTCTTTAACTCTACCCAAAAGTGTTCAAAAGATCAAAACATTGTTACCCTTTTTGCTTGTCAGTGTCTGTTCTACCTAAATAGCTTGTTTATTGCATCATAAAGTGATAAACAGCCTGATGTTACCATTTTACTACAGTAAAGTTATCTCTTAAACATGCGCCGTGTATGAGGTCGTCAGGAGTCAGAGTCGGGAGTCGGAGGTTTGGGAAATTGAGGAGTCGGGGCTTCGGCTTGCCGACTCCACAGCCCTGGGGTGCACAAGCAACAAGCAAGTTGTCAAGTACTCTAGAGAATATTACCAATGTAGAAAAAATATTAAAAATGTTAAAAAAAATTAAAAAGTTAACTGTATATATTCATATAGTCGCAGGGGTGCTGATTGGCTGGAGGACTCATTCAGTTAGACACCATGACTGTGATTGCTGTGCTGTCTAAAGAGTTAAATGGCTAGGATTGGATCTGGCTCCAATCCCTGTAGTGGCAAGGGTTAAGCTGTAATTAGCAAGTTTGTAGCAGTCCACTATGACGTACCTGTATGACAATTGTGAGTAAGGGGTTTATTCTTTCACTGTATTCTATGGATCAACAAATTGCCTGAATTCTGACCAGATCTGAGCATAAGGCTCCTTATACCCTATCTGGATGGAATAGAAGTCGCTTACCCGTTGGTATCTCCCAGAGAAGAGGAAATACAGATTGTGACATCTATCTCTGACAAAATGAAAGTTAAACCTTTGGCCCTTCTGATTTGCTAATTGCATGTATTTGAGAAGAGTCTTACAATTCTATCTCCTGTATAAAAAAAATAATAATAATAATTATCCCCACATAAGTAGTTTTGTTGATAGGTCTTTAAGCCTGATGACATACTGCTGTTTAAATGAGTTACAAAGCTCAGTCATCCAAACACAGCCACTCTGACTGCATTTCACATATCTCAGTGCTGATAACAGATACTTGAATAACTAAAGATGAACAAATCTGTAAAAAATTCAATAAGAATCACTGAAAAGGTAGTATTAATACAGCCTTATTAAAAAGAAATCCCTGTTGACATAATGCTAGTAGGACATTTTTTCCAGTTATGCTTGTCCTTGTATCAAGATTTTTATGATTGTTTTTAGATAATGTAGGGACAACATATTGCAAGACCATCCCAGCCTCAAAAGAATCGTCAGTAATTTCGTTAGCACCTGGCCAGAGCTAGGGTACACATGTGCTCCAGGACACAGAGAATCAAAGGAGAGGGACCATTAACAGCGATGCCGAAGTTTCATAAGGAATTATGGAATAACAGTGCATCCCAGGCACACCCTAGTTTCATGTTTTTAAATATGAAGCGTCCCATGCGCATAGATGTCACTTCCGCGTCTGTAATACTAACCGACAGGGCGAAATGAAAAATGGGTGGCAGAGCAGTGACCCCGTGTTTGGTACCCAGTCGTAGCTAAGGCCCATCCAGTTCTGATGGTATCATTGGCTTAGTTCTGTCCCAATTCCCTGCCAGGATATGATCCATTTTGTGTCCAAAGCCAGGAACAGAATGGCCCTGGGTGGGGGAAGGGGGGAGCATATAGACTGTCCCAGTGGTGTGACAGGGTGGGAAAGGGGTGTGACGTGGGATGTCCCAGTACAGTTAAAAGTCGGAATCCAACTGGGCCCAGGGTCATCTCCATTGGGTAAGGGGGTTACGCTGAATCAGAAGGCTGCATTCACCCGTTTGTATGCCATACAAGGCCAACCTAAGGTAAATAGACACATCTTGCTGCCTCTTTGTCTGTAATCGTATCCGTATTTGCACCTCAGACCAATATCTGTATAGTTATACCCCTATATATGTATTGTTTGTCTAGTTTGCTCGCAAGGCAATTAGATCTTTAAACTTTGATCCTTAGCTGGTCCGTTGTCTTGATCGCCCGATCTCACATGTCCGTTTTTCACGGTCTCTAATATATCGCTACTTGGGCTGGTTCCTGGCCTTGTTTAAAGTCTGTAATGGATTGGGCTTATATCTAACGGGGAACTGGTGGCAGTCTACTGGGCTTGCAGAGCTCTGTTTCACCTTTTGTTGGTAAACAGATCTCTCCCAGCCGTTCAGGGTTGTGGGCGAGTGGGGTATCCCCTCGCACTCCCTGGGTCTTCCTGTACCTGTGTGGACAAGGGTTAACTGTGAAACAGTATCCTGCTTACTTTGCGTACCCCTAGGGGGAGCACAACATCACAATAGTTGTCACATAATCTCCAAAAAATTGGGAATCTCGCAAGAGAACAAAGAGTGACTTTTGATCACTATATTTACTATTTTGCCATAGGCAAACTTAAACTCTATCAGTTCTCTATCTATTAAACACTAAAACGTAACTTTTATTATATCTAACTCTTAACCTCTATACACACTATTTAAAAACCTGATCTCTATCCTCATCATTTAACCCTTTTTGCTTCTGAAAGAGGGAATAACTCCCTTTCTATCATCAAGTCTGGTGGAACCCCACCTATTAACAGGAGAGCCTTATATCTATAGCAAAGTACTAGCTTCAGTAAGGGATCCCAAGCCAACTACTTGGGCAGTCGTCCCTAATCTCATAGACACAGAGACCAAAACAGACCCCCTTGTGACACCGTCTGCAGCAGGGGACACGTGGAGACAGAGGTGAGAGATCACACTTTAAACCGTCATGCCTGACCTCGCCGACATGTTTCGCCAGCTAACCTGGCTTTATCAAGGCTTAGAGGTCCGATCACATGTGGTCTAGGTCACTTCCTTTTATATCATGTTAGGTAAACACCCCATTCAGGTTGCTCACCATTAGCCTATCAGAGAATCACATAAAACCCCCATCGCCCCTTCGCGCTGTGCACATCATAGAACATGTTTGCTAAAGACGCCACCTCTCTTCATGAGCCAAAAACCTCAGTCCAAATGTGCCCATCTCGCATTAATCAGGCTTGCACGCCCCTATCTACCGTACTGCCCGTGCCAATGCACCTGCACCTCAACAAACTCAGTCTCAGCCCTGACTGTGATGGGCTTTCCATCTCACTTCTTCATATTATTGCAAAGTCTGCGTTGGTCACCTAGGAATGAACTAAGCAGACTAGGTATCACATTACACAGCACAAGCCATCTTTGTCAATTCCCTGATAAGCCCCTTCTCTTCAATATCTAATATGCATTTTCTTTGGGACATATAAAACTCCATCTGGTACAATTGGACCACTGTCATATTATCTTCCATTAAAGTCATCTCCTATGTATGTAATATGCATATCATTCCAATAGAGCTGCAGGCCCCATTAAGAACATGTTCCACTGCATGTGTTTCTATAGGTATGTCTCAAGAACTATATTCACAAACTACTTCTTTCACATTGTATATTCATACCACATTTTAATATACGTAGGCTCTATGGTGGACCTCCCTCCCTCCCACAGTCTGAACTCACCAAGTTCCCGCCATTGGAAGATACTCTCTCTACGGCTACAGCTAGCCATTCCTCCACATATCTCCAATGGAGATTTGTTAGAACTCATGTAGCACATCAGCTTGCATCGCCTCGCAACTAGACAGCGCCGCAAGCTGGGAACAATAAATCTCTACATACTGAGTCATAATGTAGTCCCTTGCAAAAGCAATATAATGCATCCTAATTTGTTAAAATAGAATACCGTGGCCATCACGTGATGAATATCTGTTATCATTACAAGGACCATGCGCAAAGGGAAACACAAGTAGAGGCAAAGGAGGGGAGAGGAGAGGGGAGGCGGGGAAGGGGCCGGCGGGGTGGGAGTGGCGAGGGGAGGGGGGAAGGGCGCGGGGGAGAGGAGAGCGGGGAGGGGGGAAGGGGGCGCGGGGGAGAGAGAGGGGTGAGGGGGGAAGGGGCGCGGGTGAGAGGAGAGGGTGAGGGGGGAAGGGCGCGCGGGGGAGAGGAGAGGGGGGGGGGGAAGGGGCGGGGGGAGAGGAGAGGGGAGGGTGGGGAAGTGGGCGCGGGGGGGGGACGTGAGGATGGGAGAGGGAGGGGGGATAAGGGGCGCGGGGGAGAGGTCGAGGGGAGCGGGGAGAAGGGGCGCGGGGAGAAGAGGGAGAGGGGAGGGGGGGAAAGGGGCGCGGGGGAGAGGAGGGGGAGGGGGAAGGGGCGCGGGGGAGAGGAGAGGGGAGGGGGGGACGGAGGGCGCGGGGGAGAGTGATGAGGGGCGGGGGGATGATAGGGGCGGGGGGAGAGGAGAGGGTGAGGGGGGAAGAGGGCGCGGGGGAGAGTTGATGAGGTGGAGGGTGGGAAGGGTGCTGCGGGGGTGAGGGGAGGGTTGGAGAAGGGGCGCGGGGCTGAGAGGAGAGGGGAGGGGGGGGGGAAGGGGGCGGGGGAGAGGATGAGGGGTTGGGGAGGGGGGAAGGGGCGCGGGGTGAGAGGAGAGGGGCGGGGGGAAGGGGCGCGAGGGAGAAGGAGAGGGGAGGGGGGAAGGGGCGCGAGGGAGATGAGAGGGGAGGGGGGAAGGGTCGCGCAGAGGGGAGAGGAGAGGGAGGGGGGATAGGGGCGCGAGGGAGATGGTGGGTGGCGGGGACACAAAAAAAAAAACAATATATTGTACTTGATGCTTCCCATAGTCTATATATTCAACTTGTTGCTATATCCACTTTGACGTACTTACTTCACTTATATCATGTTTCTTCAAAAAAATTATTATTTAGGGATCAGCCAAGAACAAATAAATGCCGAAAATGAAAAGCCTTTCGTTTAGCCTTTAGGTTTATTGTATTGAAGTCCTATGTCGTATTCATCTTGCCCTCTTCCTGCAACCAAAACCAGCATTCGCAAATTGGCCCTTTCTTTCCCCTAGCTTTTTCACCACCTATGCCCCAAAATTTTTTAGCACCTCTATTTCGCCATTATGTACTCCATGAATGTTGTTTTGCTAGGGGAAGTGTCACCTCTAGTTTTAATAGTACTCGTGAGTTGTTTTCGAGATCCAAGACGAAAACTCCTGTATGGTTTTTCCCAATTAGATCTCTGGGGGGAGGTACACATAGCCCATATCATAAAAGCACCCTCTGGTTTTACAATTGCTGAACTGTCTTATCTCAAATCTTCTTTATCAATGGAATTAACAAAATCTTTAGCTTTTCCATTATGAATGGACGAATAGTGAACAGGTTGCCACAGGGATATGAAGTCCTACCACCGGAGACTTGTAACAATGTTTTTTTTGCATTCTCCCTCCAAAATGACTGTACAAATTCATTCCTAAGAATTTCTGCCTCTTCTATAGTGACACTAGGATAATTTAGGAATCAACTCACGAGAAATACTGGATCTGCCTTCAGATGTGCCAATGTCTTCTAAGTTATGCTCTCATTTCATTAGCTCTATCTTTTCAAGGTACATACTCAACAAAATTAATCGTTTTTTTCTTTCTTCTGTTTTTACTGATTAATAAATGTCCTCTGTCACTGGCAAAGCCCTATTAAACGCCTTCTCAAACATTTTTTAGGGTAACCCTGCCTGAATAACGGCATTTAACTTTATACATTCTTCGCATTGAAAATCCTCAAATTGTAGATCATATTTCTACGAGCCTAAGAAATTGGGCTATGGGAATCCCCCTTTTTTTGTGAAGGTGGAATGCCATCTAGGAGAAATGTAACAAACTTTGGTGGCCGTATTTTTCCGAAATTATCATTGTTGATCTGTTATTATCATCCAACATAATTTCAAGATCCAAAAAGATTTATTTTCTCCGATGAATTTCAAATGTGAATTTCATCCCCAATTTCATTATTATTAAGTCTTGATACAAAAATCTAATGAATAATTTTTCACTACCATCCAAAAAAAAATCAGAATATCATCAATAAAGCGCCCCCAAAATAAGTATCCGATCTGTGAATATTTCAAGGTGTTCAGAAAAAAAAACAATAGCATCCTCCACCAACCTAAAATAGATTAGCAAAAACTTGGTGCACAAACAGTGTTCATGGCGGCGCCTTGTTTCTGGTGATTAAAAGGTGCCATCAAACAAAAAATAGTTATGTGTAAAACAAAAATCCGAATAGTGTAAACAATTCAGTGTGTTCGTAAAGTTGTGTACCTCTTGTGTTCAAAAATAATAATGATTGCTAGTTCAGGCCCAGGTCATGTCTGATGTTTACTGTATAGGGCTGTCTACGTCTAAACTTGCAGACTAGTGAACTCTCAACTCACCACTCTGATCGTTAATTCTTCTATCACAGTGTCCTTGTGTATTTTAAGATTGAAGAAGGCCGAGTGATAAGGGCAATCAGTATACGATCAACATACGTGCTGAGTCCTTGTGTTTTAAATTGTTTCTACCTGAGAGATATCGCGTCTTCTGGATTGGCACAACCTCTTTATGCACTTTTTGGTTAATTGCAGATAAAAGGTAGCAATAAGTAGGATTCACATGTAGCATTAAATTTTCTTATCCTCCTACAGTAATTAATTTTTTGCTCAATTCTAAATCCAAAATCCTTTTTGTAAATTCCTTCAGATACTCGTTTGGGTTTGGTCTATTGGAATCCTCATATGTTTCTGAATCACCAAGTATTCTCTCAACCAATCGCTCTTTAGTCACTTTATTTCTGATGACAATATTACCACCTTTGTCCATGGGTCCTTGATTAATTATCTCCTGTTAGATTGTAGTTCTGCAATAGATATTTCTCCTCCCATTTTAAATTTAAAGAAAGATGGTTGTTCGGTCTGAGTGCTAGTTTCTTTATGTCTTGCGTTACTCTTTTTAAACTTCCACAAACGTATCCCCAAATAAATTATTTTGATTTTTATCGGAGGTGTATTCCTAGATTTTGGCTTCGCAATCTGTCAAAGGTATATCTAGAATTATGGGGTCTTCCTTCACCTTCAAACTGCAATTTGTTTCAAAATCCACCCAATGTTTTTCCTCGAGTTTCCTAAAGGTTTTCATAAATTTGGGCATGGGGAATGAAGCGGTAAGGACCCGTTATGTACAACACTGTTTTTGATTTTCGTTATCTATGAGAGGATATGTTAATCACTTGTAGTGCCTCCATCCGCGCTTTGTTATTATGATGATTCCCGCTTCTCTCGATCTCAAGAGAATCTGGTGGTTCTAAAAAAAAGTGGATGTATTTGCGACTGAGATTGAGTTTGCGCTGTGTTCAATAACTGTCCATTTCATGCCACTGGTGGCGTATTTGTATTTGCCATTTAATATAATCATTGCCTGTGCTCCCCACCATGGGCCACCCACAGCCCACGGATGCGGAGAGAGGGACAATGTATTGATCCACTGATCCCTCTCCCGATTGACATCTCTGAGGATTTGATCTTGCACTGCCTGAGTAGACGATTTGTTTTATGACGTTGTCTTTGTTGTACCAACCTATGTTCTTTCTTGGACATTACTCCAGCCACTTTTAGCTTACCCTGCTATAGCTTTAATAGGATAACCTGTCGGAGGGGATTCTTCCACAGTCAGAGAAGTCTCGGAATCTGACAGATCTGATTACAGATGGTTTGTAGGTAAATTACTTATTTTTCCAAATATAAAACTGATTGTTAGCAAAGTCTTTTCGATCTCCTCAGATATTTATGTTTCCTTTCCTTAATTTTCTTCTCTCAGATTATTCTATGTTTGTTGTATTTTGTTCTAATTCAGAGGAAATGCCTGGGGGGGGTGGGGAATTGGCCCGAAAGTTATTAATCACCACCTTATCTCCTATTTAGTTGTTCACTTAATTTAGTGAATGAAATTCTCTCATATTCTGACCAGGTGATTTCATCAATTTCAGAGAGGCAGCTCATGTAGCAGTTTCCTGTCCCTTGATAAAAATGGGATCCATCTATAATGTGTGATTTGGTCTCAGGCTAATCCGTATTACTCTATACACAATTTGTTGTTGTATATATGTCTATAGAACTGGGCTACTTCCAGCTGCCCGATTTTGTTGTTTGATAATGTTTTATTTTAATTTGAATGGCTATATGGATGTTTAGTTTAATTCAAGGGAATTGGTGACTATTCTATGATGTCTGAATCTAACAATTAGCGCGTGTGTGGCTAATTGGTGTGACTTCTGAATGGGGTGTTTACCTAATTGCTATAAAGGAAGTGAGCTCAGCCACATGTTGATTCGGAACCTCTAGCCTTTGTAAAGTCCATGTGTTAGCTGGGAAAACATGCCGGCCGCTGGTCAGGATGACGTTTTTAAATTTGTGATCTCTACCTCTGTCTACAAGTGTCCCCTGTGCAGACGGAGTCACGCAAGGGGGCCGTTATTTGTTCGGTGTCTATCGAGAGATTAGGGCGATCTGCCAAAGTTGTTGGCTGGAATCCCTTACTAAAGCTTGAGCAGTCCTTTGCTATAGATATAAGGCTTCTGTGTAATAGGTGGGGTTCCACCAGATTGATGATAGAAAGGGGAGTTATTCCCTCTTTCAGACGCAAAATAAAGGGTTAAATGATAGAGGATTAGAGATCAGGCGTTTTATAATAGTGATGTATAGAGGTTAAGAGTTAAAGATATAATAAATGTTACGTTTTGAGTTTAATAAGATAGTGACAACTGTAGAGGTTTAAGTTTGCCTATGGCAAAATAGTAAATATAGTATAGCAACATCACAATACACCCCAAGTCAGGCCGTCGACCCTTGAGGGGGCACGGGCTTTTCCTGACAATTACTGTTAGTACTGTAGATTAGTAGACTTCATACGTGTATACTGGATATATATATATATATTATATATATATATATATATATATATATATATATATTATATATATATATATTTATATATATATATATATTTAAAAATGTATATAGATTTCAGTCATTGTCTTGGGTCAAGAACTCTGCCCTAAAGTGGATGCATTTTCTATTAGTCACCATAGTACACTATAAATGGCAATTAGTATATTGGGGAAGGCGTTTGAAATAGGTCATTCTGCCTTTCCCTCAGCTGTGTTCAGAAACCTAGACCACTGCACTTTTTAATACGACTGTATGGTGTAGAAAACTAAAAAAGGTATACTGCACAGTTTATTTATTTGCCAATATCTATGGGCATGCAGTTGCATATGTCAGCCTAACTTAAAGGGGTTGTCTCACTATAAGGATTGCTTTCTGTGTTAAAGATCTTGCCAAAAACAAATCACTTTTTGCAATATATGTCCATTAGCAAGGGGCCCTTTATTTACCCTTTGATGTCCCCCTTTGTTTGGGCTATATCAGCTCCCCTCCTCAGGTCGCTAAAGCTCCCAAAACCTGTTAAATTTTTCCCTTATAGGTTTGTCAGCGTTGGTTGCTAAGCTCCCGGGCCCCCTGTTCTCATTTGCGGGAAAGTAGTAGCCGGGGGAGAACCCAGTAAACATCCCCTGTTTTTAAAAAAAATAAAAACTGAGAAAACGGGACTGAGGAAAAAGTTGTTTTAAATTTTGAAAGGAAAACCCCCTTTTTAAGGGGTTTCCTTTTTGCACAGGCTAATATTACCTGTCAGAAGAGCCATTCAACTTACTGCAAGTTTAAAAGAGGGACTTGGGAGGGAAAACATCCCTCAAAAAATGCCCTATTTAACTTAGAACGCATTTTTTAAATATTTTTTGGTTAGGTTTTCTTTTAATTTTTCATATCAATATTTTTAAAAAGTTCTCAAATTCTGCAGTTTTCACTTTTGCCCCAATATAAAACCCAACCCTTTTTAAAAGTTTGGGTTTTACTTTTAAAAAGTCTTATTTTTTAAAAAAAGCACAGTTTTTTAACGAAGTGATCTTTTTAAATGAATAGAAATGCTCTATACATTGTTTAATGTGGTAAATGAGTTCTAGCTGCAAATTTTTTTAAAAAATTTTGGTGTATAGAGGCCCAATTTCCCAACAACCATACAGTGTTCTAATGGTAATTGTTTTTGCTAACTGTGTAAGAAAGCTTTTGGGATTTTTAAAACCCCCTTGAAAACCCTTTTGTAAAAAGTATGTTGCAACTAAAAAACTTTTTTGCTGTTAGAGAAGTTATAAAGTGTCTTCCTTTGAGCTAATTGAGAATTGGGCATTACATTTGTTGGTTTGTTAAACTCGAAAAAGGGCCCAAAAAAAGGGGAACTTTCATGTGAAATTGACAGTCTATTTTGTGTGAGAGTGAAGGCTTTTCCTGCGGAGAAATTGTGAAAAAGTAAAGTTTTCCCTTAAGGTGTTACTACCCTTCAGAGGAGCCAAAGGGGCTCTAACAGAGTAGAAAGAAAGGGGGGGGGGCCCCGTTGCAAACCTGAGCAACAAGACAAGTACTTAGAGTCTCTATTTTGAAAATCGACGCCTACGGTCCTCAACTGGCAGGTTATTAAATGTACCCCAAAAACCAGTGTCAACGTTTACAGGAATGGCGCTGGGATGGGCCTTCGGGCAGGTGGAAAAGTAAAGCAATACCCAAAAGACTTGCTAAAAAAAGGAAAAGTTTAAATATGGGCTAAAGAACCCAAGCTTTGGGACAGGGGAAAAGTTTGGGAAAATTGTTTTGGACAGACGAATCGAAGTTTGAGGTGTTTGGATACACAGAAGAACATTTGTGAGGCGAACAAAATGAAATGATGCTGGAAGAGTGCCTGACGCCATCGTCAAGCATGGGGAAGTAATTTGAGGTCTGGGGTTGCTTTGGTGCTGGTTTAAAATGGGAAATTTTAAAAGGTAAAAGGGGTTTTGAATAAGGAAGGCTATACTCCATTTTACAACGCATGCCCTACCTGTGGACAGCGCTTGATTGGAGCCAATTTATCCTGAAAGGAAATGACCCCAAACACACCCCAATTATGCAAGAACTATTTAGGGGAAAAAAGGGAGTAGCTGGTATTTATTGTAAAGTTTTTGTTGGGAGCGCGTCACAGATCTAACCCATTGAGTGTTTTTGGGGGCGCTTGACCGTTTGGTACGCTAAAATGCCCCCTCAAGCCCAAACCAAATTTTTTTTGGGGGGCTTTGGAAGCATGGGGGTGAAAATTTCTCCAGATTACTTCAGCCAAATTAACAGTAGAAAAAAAAGATCTGCATTTTGGAAATTTTGCAAGGGAGCATTCTCTGACGGAATCAAAGTTTAAGTAGAAAAATTTTAAATTTTAATAAAATCCCTTATTTCTAACCCCGCCAATGTTGGGGTAGATTTCCCTTCCCTTTTTTTCAAATTGTTTATAAAATAAAGTAGAGTTTCAGGGGAAAACACAAAAATTTTTTTTTTGGGTGCCCCCAAACTTTTTTCGGTAATTAATAATAGTCTGACACTTCCTGTTTTGTAGAGAACATTTTTCAGTAGTCTCTTCAACACAGGCAGGATTACACTGAAAGGTGATTAGAAAGGGAAATAAACAATCCAATAGGAGTGGCACAGTCCCTTTTGTCTGCGCAGAAATTTTTTATTTCAAGGTAAATGGGTGCTTATACACTTCCCACATAAATAAGGGTTCTGCTCTGTTCCCCTGATCCTATTCTTAAAAGTGTGTAAAGCATCTTCTAAATGTGTTTTAAAAGCAGCTCAGGCAAGATGGTGCCTCTTAAATTTATAGAAAAAACAGAAATAAAAAAATAAGAAAATAAAAACCGCTTAGAAGAAAAGAATATGTATTATTTTAATTAGTAAACAAATATGTTAGTGATAGATTCCCTTTAAAAGGAGCCTACGCACTGCCCAATTGTTGGGAGTTGAAAGACTGCATGAGTGATTGTTTATGCAGATTTCACAATAATTATTTTGAAGTTTAGGTCTCTTGTTTTTTTGTTTTTGTTTTTTTTACTTATTTTTATTAAATCCCAAAGATAAAAACGTATAATCAGTAAGTCATGGTACAAACACTTACAGAATACATACATGAGTCAACAAGTAGGTACTCCAATGTCCCGTGTGGTAAGTGTAGAAGTACAATCAATAAGTCATGGTATAATCATTCACAGTATATATGCGTGAATCAACAGGTAGGTATTTCAACGAACAGTGTAGTAGATATAGAAATACAATCAGTAATTTATGATACAGATGCTTACAATATACATGCGTGGATCAGCAGGTAAGTATTCCACTATCTTCCTTCTATCATACAACGGAAGTCATTTTAACTATTTTAAACCTGTGGGCAAACAATGGTGCCCATCCAATGCTCCATAACTCCTCAGCCTGCGGCCCCACCGTCATCCCCCGTTAGGTCTCCTGTTTACAGGATGTGCTGCTGACAGACATGGTTTTAACCCTGCATAAAAGATGTTATCAGCCAAAAAATGAATGTTTTCTGGTGCGCCGGGTGATCACAGTCATTGGGAATGAACATTCATTCATTCAGTCGATACTCAGCCCATGTTAAAAGCCCACGAGTGAGAATCGTTGGCTGGCTATAAGGGTGGCTTTTACCCTGTTTCCCGAAAATAAGACACAATGCATTTTTACTTATGAAATTCGGTTTGGTGCTTTTTGTGATGTTTGTGTAAAAATACTTCAGTATATTAATACATGTTGAGTTTTGTTCAACAATTAATGTGAATATTTTTCATAGAAAAAAAAAAACCCCAAAAAATAAGTCTTAGCTAGTATTTAGGAGCAAAAATTAATTTAAGACCGTGTCTTATTTTCGGGGAATCAGGGTAGCAGTTGTTATCTGTTGCAAACAAGAACAGAAAAAAAAACTCATGGGAATAAGAAATGTGAAGGAATTTTCTGTAACCCTTGTTTACCAGACGAGGAGAAGACCCTCAAGGACCAGTATTTAATGATATTTCTGAGGTTATATGAAAATGCTCTAAAATGGACATGCCAAAAACAAGCTAAAATGTATGTTTCAAACAGTCTTTGTTGTGATAATTGCTAAATCTTTCGATACAGGCATTTGAAAGATGAAGTGTATTACTGGTGGCTTTTTGGCACTGAAATGTTTAATTCTAAGCAGATAAAAGTCGTCTTGTTGCTTAGCTGATAATTCTTTGTTCAGATTGCATCCTACGCTTTAATTTTATTTATTATCTCTTACATTAAGCTTTGATTAATATGCTTTTAGTTAGTATTTCCTGTTTGGCTTTTCCTCTTCTGTGCACCTTTTAAAAAATTAGCCATTCATTGTGTTTACGTGCAGTTTGCTTTAGTGTGTATGAGTACTTTATGTGAAACCTTTCTTTTTCGTATTGTTTATGAGCTCATAGGTTGAATTGGCAACACACGTTCCTGTTTTAAAGGGGGAAAATTTTATCCTCCCGTGGAAGATCCTGTTTTTTTAATGGTTCGTTGTTGGAAAGATAGTTTTTTTTGTTAACGTAAAACGTTCCTGTGTTTCACCCCTGTTTTGACATTTGAAACTGAAAGGAGTAAGAGATAAGTTAATTAATGGCTGAAATTTGGGCTTGCTGTAAGGCCATATGGTACAATTAAATATTTTCTTCTCTGTCTGATAGATGTAGATAAAGAAGCTAAATATTTTACAATTTGGGGGCAGGTACCAAGGTAAATATAAAAAATCTAAATTAATAATCTCTGCCCCTTTATTCAAAACAAGCCACACCGTTTCACATTGTGCATAGAAATGACACTGTTTTTTCCCTGGCCTTCTTTAGCTTTGTCTCATCAAAACTGGCTTGGGAAAGTTACCTTTTTGTCCTTAATTTAGGCTAGGTCTACACAGCACAGAATTTTGGGCGGTTTTTCAGCGGATTCAGTATCTTGAATCCTCTGAGAACCAACCGTCCCCTGCGCTGTGTAGACTTCAGTAGAAAATCTGTGCTGTATACTGAGGTTTTCCTAAAACGAAAACCAAACCGGCAAATTTTTAGAAATGTTCATGTTCCAAATACCGAATCGGATTCCCACAGCCCCAATTTTTTGGGCTGCTGGGGTTGAATTCCGACCTTCGATTTTTTTTGGGGGGTTTTGGGAAGAAAAAACGCACAAAAAACAGCGTTCTCGCAGGTTCAAGCAATTTGAAAATGCCGTCGGACTTCTGTGGCATTTTCAAATTGCTGTGTGGATCTAGTCTTAGAGAACTTAAACATGAAGAATACTTTTGCAGTAGATCTCAGTTTGTGTTTTAAATTTGTGGCCAAAATATACAATTTAATAGACCTGCTCTAGGTAAAATACTCTGTAGTATGCCTTGAAATTTGCAGCAGAAAAAATATCTGCTGAATTTGATTTTGAAGGCACATAAATTGCACTTTTATGTGGATTTTAATTGCAAAACATGCTACTGACCCCTGACAAAAATGAATGAAGCGAGTAAAAAAACGGACATAATGTGCCATAAGTGAGTGAGCTAGAAATATTTTTATCACACAGACAATTAAAGCAGACCATTGTGATTTAAAACTACCCACCAATGGAAAAAGTACCAGTTTACAAGGAGCAAAACAATATAAAGAGCATATTAAAATTTTACCGACCCAAAGTGGGCTAAAATGTGACGGCAAAGAGCAAAAGATGACCATGTGGCCAAATAGACATTCAACTATCGTTACAAAGATGTACATACATTTCGTAAAGAGCAATGGACACACAATGATGTAAATGCAACAAATAGAGAACTATCATAGAACAAGAATAATGAACAATATGTACACCAAAAGAAGGCCTTTACAAGCCACATAATTGGTGGGTGGACAAAAATACCCAAATGGCTTGTATAGAGCCTGTGGATTTGTGAGCCAAAAATCTGCACAGAAACCACATGAAAGTTGACCTGGATTTTAAATCTGGGCATATAATTTTATGTTGTGGATATGCTGCCAGTTTTTGTTTTTTTTTTAAAATTTTTTTTCCCTAAAAATCTAAAAACCACAAAAAACAAAAAAAAAAAAAAAAAAAAAAATTTTTAATATAATATAAATAAAACTTTTTTTTTTTTACACTTTTGTTGCCAATTTTTCTAATTTACTTCAGTGGAAAAGCCTGAGCAATCTCAAAAAAATAGTAAATGTTTAACTCTTTTTTCCAAGTTTGCGCAATCTGCAGTTAAAATCCGTAGAGGGAATTCCAAAGCCAGCATAAGTTCGTGGGGATTTGCTGATTTACCAGTTTTAGATTTGTTTTTGCAAAAGGTCAAAGTCCCATAAGAAGCAGTTGTCAATAGGAAGCTTTTAAAAATTCCAAACGTCGGGTAAAACAGTAATGGTTATTTTCTGGTATCAGTGAAAAAAAACATGCTCAGCTGACAGATGAAAATTTAGTATAATTGCCATTTTTATTTTGATGAGGTTTTTTGGGGGGAAAAGTGCACAATCAATTTATCAGTGCCCGGAAATTTACCAAGTTCGACGGACTTGGAGCTGTATAGCCTGCACTCAGCAAACACTTTAATAATTAATTACCGGCCATGTGTTCAGCACACGTTTACCTCTTTGCCTCAGCCTCACTAATGTTACGTTTGTTCATACACTAAGAAATTGCCATTTGTTTGTCATTAGCGTGAATTGATTAAACTAGTAACTGCCAGACGGCTTTTTGACTGACTGTCACTGTAAGCAAAAAAAGGATAAGATCATTGCACAAATTTTTTGAACATAAAAGGCTTTCGTGCTCACGGATGATGCTTCTGAATAATTGTGAGCTTGGTGTGCTGCTTTATCTCGTTAGTTTTTGATTCCTACTTATTGGTCTTTAATATTTTGTTTTTGTCTAGGACTTCCTAAATCATTTCCAGATTGCCAAGGAAAAACTGAGTGCAGCAACCGCACATGCAGCACAGCGTGCAGCCACCAGTGTGAAAGGATTTGCTGAGAGGAGTTTTCGACTGTTGATGGAAATTCACCTCAAAGCTCCAGTCATAGTAATCCCTCAATCTTCCATATCGAATAACGCCATAGTGGCTGATCTGGGGTTGCTGAAAATAAGCAACACATTCAGCCTGGTGTCTTCAGACTGCCACCAAATCCCCCCCTATTATAGACTGTATGACTATTAATCTCACACAGTTCAAGTTGTCACGGTAAGTGGTCTCACTCTCTGTAAAGGTTGACATCGGTAAGCTAACGAGATAAAAAATAGATTAGCACTGCAGCTCCCCTTGAGCTAAAAGCTTTGTGCAACACAGGTTTTGTGTGCAATCTTTATAAGCTGAAACCAGAAGTATATATTCCTATTTTTTTTTTTATCTCATCCCATTTTTGATAAATAAATTCCTAATAAAAGGGGGTTTGGGGAAAATGTCCTCATGTTAGACTCAAAATTCTTCTATTCACAATCGTTTGACATTTGAAAAGTCTCAGTTAAACCTAATGGGGTTGTCTCTTCTCTGACGTTTATGGCCTACCAATAAGATAGAAAAAATAAATAAATACCAACAACAGCCTTATGGAAAAATCTATTAAATCTTTATTACACCAAATAATACAAAACAATAACAGTGAAACAATAAAAACCTAACCAAAAAAAATAAAATATCACAAACCACCCCAAAAGAAAAAGGTACTACTCTCCACCATCTATGAGTAAAAAAAACTGAAGAAAATACATTTAGGCAAAAAAAGTACAAAATGTTCCCCTTGGGGGGTTTCGGGGGGGGGTTTTTTTTTCTTCCACACCTGGGTGGCTGGTTGGGGTTTAAGTATGTTTTATTTTCGCATTTTGATTTTAATATGTTTGTACTTCTTGCCTAAAAATATTTTCTTTTCCTTATTTACTCATAAATGGTGGAGATTTGTAGCCTTTTTCTGTTGGGTGGTTTGGGTATATTTTTTTTTTTTGTTAGGGTTTTTTTTGTTTCACTGTTTGTTTTTATTATTTTTGGTGTAATAAGGGTTTTAAATTTATTTTTCCATAAGGTGTTGGGGTTTTGTTTGTTTTTACCTTTTGGGTTTTAATATTGGTTTCCCGTTTTTTTGTAGGTTATTTTCTACCAAAAGGATAGGTTTAGAGGGTTGCACTCGGCTTTTCTTGGAATCCTATTAGCTGAAAGATAAGTGAGTTGTAAAAAATTTTACCTTCTTTTTTTTGGT
>JAODAL010034641.1:0-43985 GCA_025379985.1 Phyllomedusa bahiana
CAAAAAACAACGGAAATGTGGTGTTTTTGTTTCGATACACCCGGGTTTTTTTTGGCTCGGTTTTTAATTTGTGCAAGGTGGTATATATCAACAGTCACGTGTAATTGGGTAAAATTGAACACCAAACGAAATGTATTCCCCCATAATAAAAAATGGGGGTTTTGGGAGTAAAAAAGAAAACCTGCCGTTTTCTAAAAAATTATGTTTATCCAATTTAAAATTTCAGGCTGCCCCCAAAATCCAGGAAATTTTCAATAGCAAAAATTTTATAATAATAAAGAAATTCCCCCTACAATGTCTACCTAAGTCTTGGGGGGAAAATTTTTTCCATGTTCTTTTTAATTTGAGCTTGTTCCCGTGTTCCCCCCCGCCCCCCCCCCCCCCCCTCCCCCCGCCGGGAAATTAAAGTGGTAGATTCTGGGTTTAAAATGTCTAGGGTAAATACATAAATTTCAAATCCCCCAATCTAACAAATTGGGAAAGGGGGCAAAGCTAATAGTAGAGGTTTCTTTTGTGCAGAAATAGACAAAAAATTTGCTGAGCTGTTGGGGCCCCAGGCAGAACCCCAGGGCCCCATCCTTTGAGAAGCTTTTTGGGGGACATGAGGCGGGAAAAAGGAAAAATTTTTCTTTTGGGGAAAAAAAGGGTCATGTGATTTTTCCAGGCCCAAACGCAACCCAAAAACATCCCATCAAAGACGTCCCCACACATTCCCCCCCAACCCCGCTTTTGTTCGTAAACTAATTTTTCTGGCCCCCAAAATTACAGGAAACGCCGGAAAAAAGGCCCGATCTTAATAGATGATCACAGATTTTAACCCTTTAATTTATGCTTTATCTGGAAATTTCAAAACACCATAAAAAACCTTTCCCATTTTCCCCAAAATTTTTTGATAAAAATCGCTCAACCTATTTTCCCTACCAATTTAAAAAGGGAATTCAGGTCTGGACCTACTTAAAGGAAACAGATGAAATTTCCCCGATTTTTTCCCAGTCTTTTTAGCACCATGGGCCCTAACTTAGCAGAAGAGTACATTAGTTTTTTTACGGAAAAACCCTTCCCCCAAGGGATTGACAAAACAGGAGGGGAAAAAATTTTCATCATTTGGGCCCAGGGAAAAAAAACAGTTTTTAAGTTTTATCAGACCCTGAGACGTGGAAAATTGGGGACCCCGGGTATCACAGAGTCAAAAATGAACTGAGTAAAAACTGGCAAATTTTTTTTTAAGGGGAAATGTATTGTTTGCTAAAAGAAATTTCGAAAGCAAACTTTGAACTTAGCTCTTTAGGGGGCCCCAAAGGGATTTTTGCGAACCAAACAACGATTACGGAAAAAAGTTTTTTGGGGGCCCGGGGAAAGACAACGATTTTAACCGAACCCGTTAAAAACAACTGTTTTAATTAAGGGGGCCCCTGGGAAGATCTGGCCCATTGACTGTGTGCATTCCATCTGGACACTTTCTCTTTTTTCGTTTTTGGCTATTATTCAAAATTCAAGAGGTGGAAATTTCTCACTAAAAAAACTTCATCAACGTAATTGGGGGTTGGAGCGCATCTTTTTTTATGGTTTGCCTAAACGGATTGTGAGGATAATGGTCCCATTCATTTTCGGAATTCCAGGTTTTCTAAAATCTAATGCCATTGAACACCCGTAAAACCCCCATACTGGCCACAAGCAAGGGGGAAGTGGAATCCCAAAACCGAACACTTTGAAATTTTTAGGTTTCTCATTTAAAGAAGGGACGGGAAAAAAGAACTATGGATTTTCTTTTGGCTTATGTACCACCCGCCCACTATAACGGGAGTGAGTCCTGCTGAGCTCTTTGTGGTCGCAAATTCAGGAAAAAATTAAAAAGATGTTGGAGCTTCTTCCCTACGTTTGGAAAATCCGGGAAATTTATGAGGAAAAGGAATCCGGCTAAACATTTGCAAACACGGCGCCATGTCAAACTAGTGCCTTAAAAAAGGAGATAAGTTTTGCTTCAGAATGATCGTTCTAAAAAACTGTCTCCATTTTTTGAGCCTGAGCCTTAAAACTTTGAAGGAAAAAAGAGGAACTCGGGTGGTGCTAGAGGATTTGGATGGCAATATAAAAGTGCGGAATTCATCCTTCGTGAAGAAGTTTGTTGATTCCCTGAAATTCCCTGCTGCAGTGTGTGCAAGTACTACAGGAAATATCTGACCTCTGTAATGGCAAACAAAGGTTTCAGTATCAAATAATAAGGGAGACATGTATGGAACTAGGTGCCTCAAAGTTCATTTTATCATCTTGTTTTCAGTGTGTAATGTGCCTGAATGTATGAAAGTGTTTTTTGTACGTTCATAAATGGTGTCTAAAGTTCATCGCGCCTCGCCTGTGTGTTTGGCACATTACGGAACTTAGGCGTATAAGTAATGCACCAAATATGTATAAAGGCTATAGATAGGCTGGAAATAAAAGAAAAGTCATTAGAATAGCATGTCAGTGAATAGAACCTATGGTACTCATCTTGCTTGGTGGACCACAGGTCCCAGCAAGACCTGTGGAGTGCTGGCTCTTGCTGTATGTAGAATAAAGGATGAGAAGAGCAAAAATACATTTCAAATTTAATGTAGTAAAAATTAAAAAATTTTAAAATCTGAACATCATCAGTGGGTTATTTAATTTAAAATTAGTTTTAGATTCTTTTAATCTTAAATACATTTTATACTTTTGGGATATTATATATTTATATCAATTTTATATGATACATTTTTTTATTACATTTAAATAATTTAATTTTATATAGTTTGATCATTATCATAAATTACTTTTTATTATTATACTGGTGTAAGTTGAGAAATATTGGACATTTTTTTCCCTAACAACAAATCTAGCTTCTCTTCGACTCCCCAGGCTCAGGCAGACCACATTAAAATAGTTCGAGCAGTAATGCGCCTAGTTTTGCTGAACCACATTCATATATGTGTCTAATAATACGAGTGTGGTGCGACATCACCCAGAACGCCCCCTCATATTAGGTGCATTAAAAAGTGTTGAGTCTTATGAAAAATGTGTCTAACACATTCGTTAGGCACATTAGACATCATAGCCAGCTCACTTTGCCGCATTTGACGCCAGAGAAGGGTGAAAAACCTGATCATACATGTCTCCCTAAGGTTCTGTTTTTCTATTGTATCAAATACTTATCTCATGCAATAAAATGAAAATTAATTATTTAAAAATCATTCAATGTATGCCATAAATAAAGGTAGTTTCATCACAGTTCTCAGCTGCAATATAAAATATGCACAAAAAACATATCAAAGCCATGTGAATATTTCATAAAGCTTTCTGGGTTCAATAACAAGGCACAGATTATATTGTTCTGTCCTGAGAGACTGTCTTTTAATCTGCTAAGTGTTTGAACTCAGCTATGTAGAGGTATAGAGTGTTTCTGGTATGTCTTGTCCAACCTAGCCTTGCTTTGTGTGAGTTTGTCTGTGTATTCATATGTACCCCTTGTATTTTTCATAAGTTTTATCTTCTGTGCTCTGCTAAAGAAGTCTGGGTTTTAAAGCTTGTTTCTAGTGTCATGGTCAGTTGTAGCTTACAGATGTTTTTAGGGTCTCTTTCAGGGACAGGTGAGGTTGAGTGGAGATTGGTGTTTGGGTCAGTGTTATGGATAGGTCTATGGAAAAATTAATTTAGGGTTAGTTATCATGTATATTGTGCTGCTTTTGTTGTCAACCCCATCCGAGTCTCTGCCATCATCAGACTTGCAGACCCGTTTCTCCGTTATCTGTTGGTAAGTTGCTGTTTGATACTTTCCACTCCCTCCTCAGGCCTAAAGCTCGGGCCCCATTCACTGACCTCTGCACAAAAATTCTGGCTACTCATTTCAAAGAGAAAATCGATAGTATCCAGTAAAGCAACATATTTCTGTCTCCAATTAACATCCATCCTGTACTCTCCTGTATTCCACTTGTAACGAGCGGTCCCGCAGCCCATGGGTCAGGCTGTGGGCGCTCTCGTGTTCCTGCAGTGTCCCCTGGCTCGGGGATGAGTGGCGCCGCGGCTCGCGTGCCGGGCCGCGGGCACACTCGTTCCCCCGCGCAGATATACTTACCCGGCCGCGCTCCTGCTTCCCCACGGTCTCTTGCCGGTGCGCTGGCACTTTAAATTTGAGGCAGAACTGGAATGGGGATGGGCGCGCGGCAGTTCTCTCAAATTTAAAGGGCCAGCGCACCGGTAATTGGTTGATTGCTGGCGCGCCTGACCTATATATTGGTAACGCCTCAGCATGTCCCCACTGGATCTTTAGGGGCTGTTGCCTCCCAGAGAAAGCGTTTATTCTAGTCTTGTCCTGTTTGCCGTCTACACGAGAACCTTCTCGCTACGTCCACGACCACGAACCTTTGCCGCCTTGTCCTGACCCTTGCCGGGCCTGTCCCGACTACGAGCCTCACTGGCCTTACGATCTGTACCACGCTCAATCCTCCGGCTGCCACCCACAAGCAGTCAAAGTCAGGGCGGTTAGCGACCTGGTAGACTCCCGTTGCAGCAAGTCCATCCCGCTTTGCGGCAGGCTCTGATGAAAACCGGGACCTACTTAGACTCCGCTCCCTGATGAGGCTTATACCACCACTTGCGGTGGTCCAGTGGATCCACTACCACACTCGTGACGGTAAGATCCAGCCCAATGGATCCGTGAGGTACCCCTGCCCGGCGAGGAGGATCTCGCAGCTATCGTTTCCCAGCAGTAGCAGCGGATTGTGCAACAAGCTCAGCAACTGAAACCAGCTGCATCATGTTGCAGCCAGTTCTTGGCTCAGAGCGAGCCAGCCATCGCCATATGTGCCTACGCCTCCGTCAGCTGTTCCGCCCGCAACTGGGGGCCCAGCTCCAACATAACATTGCCCGTCAAGTTCGAGAGGGATCCTAAGCTGTGTCCGGGGTTTCATTACACAGTCGTCTCCATGCATGTGGAGCTAATGGCCAACCCAATTTCAGATCCGAGCGTTTCCAAGGTGGCGTTTGTGGTCAGCTTGCCTTTTGGGAAGGACCCTAGCATGGGCTACGCCACTTTTGGGATAGAAGCGACCGGTGATACAGCTAATCTGCAGGGCATTCTTGGAGGAATTTTGCAGGTTTTTTGAGGGAACCCGCACTTGCGTATTCAGCAGAGTAACCGCCGCTCCTGAATCTCCGCCAAGGCGAGGTCCTCGTTGGTGACTATGCGTATCCAGTTCAGTTACCCTGGCTTAGGGCTGTCTTGGAAAGCCGTCGCCCTTTGGCCCATTTTAAGAAGGGTCTTTCCAGCAGGGGAAGGTTTACACTGGACTGCAAGAGATCTTCCATTACTCGCTCCCTGAGTAATTGATTCATTTAGCCACCAGTATTGATAATACGCTTCCCCGAGCTGACAGGAGCGATACCTTCAAGGAGAGGTTGAGTTGGTTCGGCCCCACCGTGTTCCTCGGCTGGCTCCTGTTTTCCAGGAGGGCCTCCCCTGCGCTACCAGCAGCCATCTCCCGAGAGAGCCCCTTGCAGGTAGACAGAGCACATTTTGACGAAGCAAGAACGGTCTCGTATGTCGAGCTGCAAATCTATGCCTCTTCTGTGCACGATCGAATTCATTACCGTCTGGAATGTCCTCTACTCGTCCCCAGGCATCCGGGGATACCGCTCGCACCGTAGGGAAAGTGGGAGAGGCATCCCTGGTGAAAAATTTCTCCTCTCCACGATTAACGATGCCTGTATGGTTCTCCACCAGTTTTTTTGTGGTTCTGGTTACTGCCTTCCTGGATTCTGGATAAGCGGAACTTCATTCACTCTCCTGGGTATCTCGGGTACCGCCTCCCGGTGATTCACCTAGAGAGGCAGCTGGTGAATATCTCGTTCAACGGGGAGCTCTTAAGCGATTCCATCCTGTACAAGACCAAATCAGTTATCCCTTTATGTAGGGGCCCTTCAAAGGAGGCGATCTCGTTCTATGTGCTGTCTCGTTTCTTCTTCTGTGATTCCTTTTTTGGCTTTCCGTAGCTTCTACGTTAATGCTCCTACGATGGGTGGAGAACGGTCGCGAAGTCACTTGTTTTTTTTATGGGGAGCGGACTGTCAGAATCTCTGATTTGGCTGCACACGAGGTGCTCCCCTCCGCTTCGCCCGACCTCCTTGAGAGCCATTGCCAGGTCTGCCCTCGGAATACCAGGACTTTGCGGATGTGTTTTCTGAGAAGCCTCATCGCCCCCTTATGATCTGTCCCTATTGATCTCCTGCCTGGGCTAGACCTTCCCGGGGGCAGGGTTACCCTCTGTCTGTTGCCGAAGACCCAGACCCATGCTGGCCTACATCCAAGAGAGAACTTACAGAAAGGGCTTCATCCGCAAAGTTCTCCTCACCGCGCCGGAGCTGGATTTTCTTTGTGCAGAAGGAAGGACGGTTATTTGCATCTTGAATCGTACTACCGGGTGATCAATAAAATTAAAGAACCGGTATCCTACACCGTTGATCTCGGAACTCTATTGACAGGCTATTGGGATGCAAGGTGTTTACTAGCTGGCCTGTGCGGGGCTTTATCAAACATCATCTAGGATTCGAAAAGGGGGAAGAGTGGAAGACGGCCTTCAACACCCAGGATGGGCACTTTGAATACTTGTAATGCCGTTTGTCTGTGTAATGCTCCTTCGGTCTTTCAGGAGTCGGGGGGGGTCCCAATGATAGGTTCAGGGATCTTCTTTACACTTGTGTCATCGTGTTCCTGGAAGTTTCTGATCTTCTTTCCAGATCTACCGACCCATCGTATACAGAGTGCGCCAATGATTGCGACGGTCCTGCGCAAACAATCCACTGTATGCTTAAACTGGAGAAATGTTTGTTCCACCGGAATTCCGTGGTATCATCGTCTCCGACATGGGTTGAAAATTGGGCCCTACCAAATTGCTCGGCTGTTTTGCAGTGGCCGCGACAGTCGTCTTCGAGCCTACAACGACTTTCTGGGGTCCCGCCATAACTAATACTGGCTATTTATCACCCACTTTTCTATCTTGGTGGCTCCCATCGGGGCCCTGGATACTAAGAAGATAGGGCCTAATCCGAGTTGTTGGTACGCGGGCGGCGGAGAGAGCGTTTTCCGAGGTTAAAGACTAGCCTTCTCCTTCTGCTCCCATCTATCTCGCACGGGATTCCGAACGCATTTTGTGGGGGGTTACGGGGGGGGTGGCCGTGTTGGAGGTGGATGCCTTCTTCCGTGGGGGTAGGGGCAGTCCCTCACTCAAAAGGGGCCTAAGGGGTAGACACTCACTTGTGGGTTCTTTGCAAGATTTTTCAACAGCCGAGAAGATTTATGCCGTAGGGGAACGGCGAGCTGCTTGCCATCAAGATGGCCATGGAGGATTGCGTCATCACTTGGAGGGGAGCATGTCATCCATTTGATGTGTACCACCGACCACAAGAAACTCCAGTACTCCGTCAGTCAGCCCCTTTTAACCCGTCAGCCCGGTGGTCCTCTTTTCTCTCGGTTTGACTTCCGGATTCACCCCGCTCCGGCGGAGACACGAACGTCAAGGGCCGATGCTCTCTCCCGCGCATCGGAAGTCATTGGGGGAACTCGGGCCACAGCACTTTAACACCCGGAACGTTTGGTCACGCGGCTCCTGTGCGCCTCCAACAGATTCCTCCAGGCAAGAGGTATGTACACCCGGCCCTTCGGAAAAGAGTCCTAAGATGGGGACATTGCTTGTTGGTGGCAGGGCATCCTGGTGTCCGGAGGTCGTATCAGCTTATCTTGCACTTCTACTGGTGGCCAGACCTTGCCAAGGACACAAGAAGGAATTTGTGGAAGCTTTGCACACTTGTGCACACAACAAAGATCCTAGCCACAGTCCGGTTGGTTTCACTGCAACCCTTGCCTACTTCCAGTTTTTCGTGGACACATGTGGCGGATGGACTTCATCACAGACCTCCCTCCCTCTTCTGGCTCTGGCAATACTAGTATTTGGGTGTTCAAGGATCGCTATTCAAAAAATTATCGCACTTTTGTTCCGTTGCCCGGGATACGATATGCTCATCGTCTCGCCACCCTCTTCTTGAGCACAATTTTCCGTCTGCATGGACTGCCAAACACATCGTCTCGGATCCGGGGGTGGTCCAGTTTGTTTCCAGATTCTGGCGAGCACTTGCTACCGGCTACAAAGTTGGTAGTTGGACTCGCCTCAGCATATCACTCAGTACAAACGGTCAGGTGGATGTGAGTTAACCATGTCCTGGGGCAAGTTATATTTACGCCACTTTGTCTCGGCCTCCCCGTCAGGATGATTGGTCAGCTTACTGCCCTGTGGGCGGAGTTTTTCATACACTCCTTGGATTCAGAATCTGCCGATGCTTCTCCCTTCTAGTGTGGTCTACGGACAGCATTCCCGCCACCACTCCCCTTTGGCCTCATACCACTAGGTTCCCACAGAGGAGTCCCTAGTTCGGGAATTATGTACAACTATCTGGGAAAAACAGGACTCGTCGAGGTCCCTACAGCGAGCAGCGGTCCGCATGAAGACAAGGCGGACAAGAAGAGGAGGATATGGCCGCCGACCTTTGCTCCTTGGACAAGGTGTGGCTGTCTGCCAAATACATCTGGTTTAAGATACCCAGCTACAAGCTAGGTCCTCGGTTCCTGGGGCCTTGGAACGTATTAACCCAGTGACCTATAAGCTCCGGCTTCCACCCACCATGCGGATCCTGCTGAAGCCCTTGGTGCTGAACTGCTTCTCTCGAAAAGTCGTCCCCCCTAACCTCAGCTGAAGCATCCAAAGTGTTCGCTGTGAAGAAATCCTGGCCATGAGTCTAACAGGGAGAGATGACATTTTCTCATCGAACTGGAAGGGATTCGGTCCGGAGGGAAAGATCTTGGGAACCGTGGAGAAAATTTTGGGACCGTGGAACTTGGTGCTGAAATTTCTCGACTAAAGGAGGCAGAGGATGGGGGGAGGCCATTGGGGGGGGGTACTGTAAGAGGGTCCCGCACAGCCCATGGGTCAGGCGCGGGCACTTCTATTCCTGCAGTTGTCCCAGGCTCGGGGACGCAGTGGGCGCGGACTCGAGTGTCGGGCCGCAGGCACCACTCATTCCCCCGAGCCGGATACACTTACGGTCCGCGTTCATGCTTCCCTGCGGTCACCTGACGGCTGGCGCGCGTCCCCGCCCCTTAGGGCGCACGCGCGGCAGTTCTCTCGAATTTAAAGAGCCAGTGCACCGGTAATTGGTTGATTGCCGGGCGCTGACCCTATATATTGGTAACATCCCCACTGGATCTTTAGTGCCTGTTGCCTACAGAGAAAGCGTTTATTCTAGTCTTGTCCTGTTTACCATGTACCGAACATTCTCGCCTACGTTCCACGACCACGAACCTTTGCCGCCTGTCCCTGACTACGAGCCTGCCTTACAATTCTGTACCACGCTAAACCTCGGCTGCCACCGCAAGCAAGTCAAGTCAGGGGTAGCGCCCTGGTAGACTCCCGCCGAAGCAAGTCCATCCTGCTTTGTAGTGGGCCCTGGTGGAAACCGGACTCGCTCCCTGGCGAAGCTTACACCACCGCTTGCGGTGGTCCAGTGGATCCACTACCACACTCGTGACACCACTACTCTGCTGTCAGCACTTGACACGGCAACAGAAGAATAAGCATCCAAGCTTCTCTCGTCTGCTAGCCCTACTACCTGCTTCAGCGTCCCCCAATTACCTCCCATCTTATTGAGATCAACTGGGATCTTTCCATCCTCCTTTAAACACACTATTGTAACACCTTTACTAAAGAAGCCCAATCTGAACTCATCCAGCGTTGCTAACTACCAAAAAGTTGCTAACATGCCTTTCAACTCTTGGAACACTTAGTCTACTTTTGTCTAATCCACTATCTCTCTGCTAACTCTCTTCTCGACACTCTGCAATAAGGTTTCCACTTTTTACACTCCACAGAAACTGCTCTAGCTAAAGTCTGAAATGATCTCCTCACAACTAAATCTCAGGGAAACTACTCATTGTTTCTTCTTCTGGATCTATCTGCAGCGTTTGACACTGTAGATCACCAACTTCTCCTAAGTATGCTCAGTGCCATTGGCCTCAAAGACACCACTCTCTCGGTTCTCATCCTACCTCTCTAACCACTCATTAAGGACAACATGTACGAAAGGGTTTATCACCTTTTTTCTGGTGTACAATGCACTTAACTGAGCAGTCTACGATGTATAATGCACCTAATGAATGTGTTAGGTGCATTGTTCATACGAGTCGACACTTTCGAATGCGCCTAACATGAAGGGGTGTTCTTGGGGCGTTCTGGGGGCGTTATGGAGGCATGTCGCACCATGCTCGTAATATTAGACACATCTATGAATGTGGTTCAGTAAAACTAAGTGCATTACAGCTCCGACAGGCAGACATATCTCAATGTGGTCTGCCTGAGACTGAGGAGTTGAAGTGGAGATAGATTTGCTGTAAGGGGCAAAAATATCCAATATTTCTCAACTTACAGCAGTACAATAATAACAAGTAATTTATTATAATTATCAAACTGTATAAAAATTTATTATTTAAATGTAATGTAAAATATGATCATATAAATTAATATAAAATATATAATATCCCAAAAATATAAAAAATATCTCCTATAAAATGTATTTAAAATTAATAGAATCTAAAACAAATTTTACATTAAAAAACCCGTTGATTATGTTGTTTTACTACATTAAATTTTATATCTATTTTTGCTGCTCTCACCCTTTATTCTACCTATAGCAAGAGCCAGCACAGCACAGGTCTTGCTGGGACCTGTGGTCTTGCAAGCAAGATCAGTACCGTAGTTTCTATTCACTGACATGCTATTCTAATGATTTTCTCTTATTTCCAGCCTGTCTATAACCTTAATACATGTTAGGCGCATTATTTATGCACATACGTTTTGTAATGCACCTAACACATAGGCATGGTGCGTCAAACATTACACACCATTTATGAACTCACAAAAACCACTTTAATACATCAGGTGCATTATACACTGAAAATGAGACTTGACTATACACTTCAATCTGCTTCCTTCATACATGTCGCCCTTAGTGTCTAATTTGTAGGTTCTATTTCTTCTCCTTTTCCTCTTGCTGTTGGGGTTCCTCTTGGATCCCTTCTAGGTCTTCTCCTCTTTTCAACTCTTTTCAAGCCACCATGGGACAAACAATCAAACGATTTGGATTTCAGTAACATCTGTACACTTAGGACACTAGATCATATACCTCTTCCCGTAACATCACTCCTGCCCTGCTGCAAAACACCAGTGACTGGCTATCTGCTGTTTCTGACATCATGTCCTCTCTCTATCTCAAACTAAACCTCACTAAAACTGAACTTTTTGTCATTTCGCCATCTACTTACTGATCCCACCCTGCTATTTCTGTCTAAGTGTGTGGCACCACCATAATTCCTAGGCAGCAGGCCCGCTGTCTTGGGATTATTATGGATTCCAGATCTGTTCTTCACTCCCTATATTCAATCCCTTGCCTGCTCTTGTCACTTGCATCTCAAGAACATCTCCAGAATCTGTCCTTTTCTTACTGCTGAAACAACTCAGACTCTTATTATCGCCCTTACAATTTCTTGTTTTAACTACTGTAACTCCTTGCTTATCGGTCTCGCTCTCTGTAAACTCTCCGCTTTCCAATAGGCCCTGAATGCAGCCGCCAGGCTCATCTTTCTTTCCAGCCGCTATACTGATGCCTCTACCCTGTGTCAGTCACTGCAGCTGTTACCTATGCAGTGCAGAATACAACATAAAGTAATCACTCTCACCCATAAAGCTCTCCACAGTCCTGCACCACTCTACATTTCCTCCCTCATCTCTGTCTACCACCCTACTCGGTTTCTCCACTCTGCTGATGATTTTATATTAAATGTCTTAATCAGCTGAACCTCCCATGCTTACCTCCAAGATTTTGCATGTGCTGCACCAGTTTACTGGAACATGCTACCCTGGAGAATCAGGCACACTCTCAACCCCCAAAGTTTAAAGTGTGCTCTGAGAATACATCTTCTTAGGTAGGTCTACCAAGATTCTTAATTGCAAACCCCCTACTTTCTGTCACTCACACTTCTGACTCTCCCTACACTTGGGCACTCACAGGCACTTGTCTGTATATAGATGTACTGCCTGGGTGGCAGGTTCATCCACTTTTATGTAAACTACTCTGCTGGACCATTGTGTAAACCAAGCACTTCTCACCTCTTGTCTCACTCCTACTCCTACATAGATTGTAAGCTCTTGAAAGCAGGGCCCTCACACCTTGTGTCTGATCTGGAACGTTACTATGTAACATTTTTTTTTGTCTGTTTTTATATCCTCTACATTGTAAAGTGCTGTGTAATATGTTGGCACTATATAAATATTGTTGTTATTAATACTATTATTATTATTATTATTATTATTATTAGTTGCTCCATTTTGCATTTGATACATGCTTTGTATTGTTAATCCCTTTAAAGTGCTGGTTGGCTGCTATTCAGTTCTTCTTTTTTATCAGTAGTAGTAACTACTCTACAGTCTCTCCATCAGTTGTTATTTCTAATGAAAATTCCCATTTCATGAATTTGTACATACATAGTACTGTGTTTATTTATGTTTATCCAGTGGTGGTTCTTCCCTTTCCTGTAATTTGATATTTTGATCAGCTGTGATTGGTTTATTATCTTGTCCATCATAGGGTTGACCGATTTTTTCTTTTTTTCATTGATTTATTTATATGTCCATCAGTTTTTATGTCTTTCTATTGGATCATGATTCTCATATATGGTTAGTTTGTCTCCATTTGTCATTGTACCCCTGGAGGAAGCGCAAGCGAAATGGCATTGGGTCTCAATGCTCCCACTAGGCTCTGCTATTTAGGGTTAAGTATTTCTAACATATTTAATGCACTTTTATTTTGATGTATTTATTATGAATGAATCTTCCCTATTTATGTATTTATTTACAACAACAATATCATGTTTATACTTAATTAGGCCAATATTGGGAGTGCAGTCCTACCTTGGGTGAAGTTTGTCTTTTCCTGTTTTTATATTGATATGTTTTTTGCTTCAATAAAATTATCTTTGATTTTTTTTTAACTGTTGGGTTCTACATTAGGAGGTTAGCCTTTTACTATGTAACGTTTTGTTTTCTATCTGTTCTCATATCCATTACATTGTAAGGTGCTGCAGAATATGTTGTGGCTATATAAATATTGTTGTTATTATTAGTTGCTCCTTTTTGCATTTGATACATGCTTCAAATTGTTAATCCATTTAAAATGCTGGTTGGTCACTATTCAGTTCTGTTGTCACTCATGGTAACCAGTGTCATTACATGAACAAAACAAAGAAAAGACAATTCATCAATTAGCAGTAGTTATGTACAATACATGTGCCACATCAAAGCAATTCCTCAGATTTCCAGTTTGACTTAACAATGAGCCATTGGTTTAGTGTCTGTTATGTAAAAAAAAAAGAGTTCCAGATATCATTAAGTTTAGCAATTTCAGAAGGCTATTTTCTGAACAACCTTTTCATTCTTGGTTGGTCTGTAAGGACAGTCATTTTGGACAATAATGCCATAAGTGAAAAACAACCATATGGACAACACAACCAAGTGATCTCGGTTTTCATTAATGGTATTAAGATCTGTTACTTGGCATTAATGACCTTACAACCTGTGCCTGACAACAACTAAACGAATACAACACAGCAGGTAAACTTTTTAAAAGATATCAGCCATTGGTCTGCCTCTGTCACGCTCATTTATGTAACAAAAGTAACTGGAGATATGTACAACATGATATATCTTAGCCTTTCACGATACCCAAAAGATCTCGTGTCTACAGCTTTGCTCTCTTTGATAGCTTGAATATAATCACCCGATTATCAGCCCTGAAAGAATGTTCAATGTTTCTTCTGTGGAATAAGAAATATTTGTAATTGAATTGTAATTCATTTAGGCAACTGGCATAGTATCGTATAAGTATATGCACTCATAACCTTGACACTAACATGATTTCAGGGCTGGCATGTGGTTACAGGACTGATGTGTTATCAAAGGACGGAAACAAAGGTATGGGGAAAAAAAGAACTACAACTAGTAGACACCAGAGAGGGAAGGGTCAGGACCAGAAGTACCAGGATCAGGTCTCAGACAGAACTAGGTGATACCTGGAACAAAGACAGGACAGGCTCAGAACTGGAAGTACTAGGAAGAGGCCTCAAACAAAGACCATGCTAGACTGGAGGTATGAGGAATAGGCCTCTTACCAGGAACAGATGGCAGGAATAGAGATAGTACAGGGTTAAGAACAAGACCACAACCAGGAACTCAGATCAAGAGCAAAATAGGAATGGACCATGAATCTAGCATAAATAGGGTAACCTGAGGCTATCACAGGAACAGAAAACTGATGAGGAAAACAACAGGAAATCTCTGTGATGGACTACATCTGACACTAAGGTTTGGATTTGAAGGACCATGTCTGCTTAAGTATGAGGATTAGTGTTGAGCGCTTACGTTGACTATCGCCATCGGTCGATGGTCGATAGTCGGCCATCATCGACAAGATATTCGATGGTCGATGATAGATTATCAACGATGACCATTAAAGTCTATGGGAGAACAACAACACCTTTATTCTTACACCCAAACAGGGCTGGAGAAGCTGGAATTAAAATCCACAGCAGTCAAATGGATACGTGCTACATCTTGGGCAACACACTTAGGTTATAAAAGCCACAGAAAAAAAATCACAGACCATTCACTATCCCTGTCTTGTACCACAGCATGACCCTTAAACCTGCATCACCGACAAATTAAAAAGTGCTAGAAGGCAGTATGATTTGAACCATCATTGTACTTGAACCGGACATTGAATATCCCTGTCCTGGAACGCAGCATGAGCCCCAAACCTGCATGACCCCAGATTAAAAAGTGCCGGAAAAAGGAGTCTTTCAACCACCATTTTTGTTGAACTGGACATTGACTATATCTGTCCTGTACCGCAGAATGACTATTAAACCTGTCTGACCCACAGATTAAAAAGTGCCGGAAATAGGAGTCTTTGAACCACCATTTTAGTTTCACTGGACATAGACTATCCCTGTTCTGGGCCACAGCATGAGCCCCAAACCTGCATGACCCCCAGATTAAAAAGTGCTGGAAAAAGGAGTCTTTGACCCACCATTTTAGTTGAACTGGACATTGACTATACCTGTAGTGGACCGCAGTATGACCCTTAAACCTGTCTGACCCCCAAATTAAAAAGTGCCGGGAAAAGGAGTCTTTCAACCACCATTTTAGTTTCACTGGACATATACTGTCCCTGTCCTGGGTAGCGCTTGCCCTCCGTATGAGTGCGGACCAATTGAGCTTCACTTGGAAATACTGGTGGTTAATGCTCCTGTTCCACCCAGGTGCCCTTTTTCTTGGCATTCTTTTTCTCATTTTACTCAACGTGCTGGAGGAAATTTTCTCTGTACTTTGCTCTCTGTCCGTGCTCCATACTCCATGTCCTCTGAATAACCTACATCTGGTCAAGTTTTCCTGTACCTCCCTTGTACAATTCAGAGGAATTTTTTTACCAGCTATTTTGTACATGCAAGTTTTTTAGTAGTTTAATTTTTAGAAAACACATTTTTAAAATAGGATGGAATCCCACCATGTCTTTGTTTCTCTTTTTAATTGTATTAAATGGGTTGTCTCAATACAGGGATTTATAGCTATGTTAAAGATCTTGCAAAAACAAGTCATTTTGCAATATGTGTCCATTAACAGTGTCCTACCTTATTCCTTTTTTCTGACAGCACCATCACCTTGAGCCACTCTTGACAATTGTGAAGAAAAATGTTGTTAGAAACAACATTTTTTTAAAAATAGGCCCTTTGTAGTATAGCTGCATGTACAGCAAAATGCCCCCCAAAAATTAAAAAGCTGACCCTTGAGCCACTTTGGCCAATTGTGAAGAACAAATGTCTGTTAGTAACAACATTTTTTTGAAATTTAGGACCTGTAGTATAGCTGCATGTCACAGCAAAATGCCCCCAAAAATTCAAAGCATGACCTTGTAGCCATTTGGACAATTGTGAAGAACAAATGTTGTTAGAAACAAAAATTTTTGAATGGACCTGTATTATTCCCTGCATTTCAAAGCAGCATGACCCAAAAAATTATAAAAATGACTTCTCAGCCAGTTAAAATTTGTGGGGGAGAAATGCCACTTAGAAGCCACATTTCTTTTCCAAAGGACCATGATAATGGCTTTATCTCACAGCAACATGACCCCAAAAAATGATAAATATGACTTCTCAGCCACTATTAAAATTGTGGGAGGGAAAATGCCACTTAAAAGCCACATTTCTGTTCCAAAGGACCATGATTATTGCTGTATCTCACAGCAACATGACCCCAAAAAATTATAAATATGACTAGTGTTGAGCGATTAAGTTGGCTATCGACATCGGGCGATAGTCGATAATCGGCCACCATCTATAAGGTTTTTCGATAGTGAGCAGTCGATTATGAGCGATGACCATTAAAGTCTATGGGAGAGCAACAACACCTTCATTCTTACACCCAAACAGGGCTGGAGAAGCTAGAATTAACAGCCACAACAGTCAAATGGATACCTGCTACATCTTAGGCACAACACTTAGGCTATAAAAGCCACAGAAAAAAAGTCACACACCATTCACTATCCCTGTCTTGTCCCACAGCATGACCCTTAAACCTGCATCACCCACAAATTAAAAAGTGCCAGAAGGCGTATTATATGAACCATCATTTTACTTGAACTGGACATTGACAAACCCTGTCCTGGACCGCAGCATGACCCTTAACCTGTCTGACCCACAGATTAAAAAGTGCCGGAAAAAGGAGTCTTTCAACCACCATTTTAGTTGAACTGGACATTGACTATACCTGTCCTGGGCCGCAGTATGACCATTAAACCTGTCTGACCCCCCAGATTAAAAGTGCCGGAAAAAGGGGTCTTTCAACCACCATTTTTGTTGAAATGGACATATACTGTCCCTTTCCTGGTCCACAGTATGACCATTAAACCTGTCTGACCCCCAGATTACAAAGTGCCGGAAAAAGGAGTCTTTCAACCACCATTTTAGTTGAACTGGACATTGACTGTCCCTGTCCTGGGCCACAGTATGACCATTAAACCTGTCTGACCCCCCCGATTAAAAGTGCCGGAAAAAGGAGTCTTTCAACCACCATTTTAGTTGAACTGGAAAATTGACTATACCTGTCCTGTGCCACAGCATGGGCCCAGGGCCGGAGGGTTTCAGTGGGTGCGGTGAGAGCCCAGGCTGGCGTCCGTCATCTATTAACACACAGGTTAAAATGCCCTGATGACGCAGCAACGACAACTGTCTTTGTTTCTCTTTTTTTAATTGTATTAAATGAGTTGTCTCAATACAGGGATTGATAGCTATGTTAAAGTTTTTGCAAAAAACAAGTCATTTTGCAATATGTGTCCCATTAAACAGTGTTCCTACCTATTCCTGTTTCTGACAGCACCCTCACCCTTGGGGCCACTTTGACAAATTTTGAAGACAAATGTCTGTTAGAAACAACTTTTTTTATAATAGGACCTGTAGTATTGCTGCATTTCAAAGCAGCATGACCCAAAAAATTATAAAAAGGACTTCTCAGCCACTATTAAAAATTGTTACGGAGAAATGCCACTTAGAAGCCACATTTCTGTTTCCCCAAAAGGGCCATGATTATTGCTGTATCCACAGCTACTGACCCCAAAAAAAATTATAAATATGACTTTTTTAGCCACTATTAAAAATTGTGAGGGAGAAATGCACTTAAAAGCCACATTTCTGTTCCCAAAGGACCATAATTATAGCTGTATCTCACAGCAACCATGACCTCAAAACCATTGACAATGCGAAAACTTCTTTAAAATAAAGTGAGTAAATGGAATACGGTGTTGTCCCTGAAACCTTGGTGTCTTTTACAGTCTCCTCACAGCAAAACCAGCAAAATGAATTGTTGGAAAAGAGAATAAAAATTGCAGTAAGAAATGATCATTTTAAAAAAAGTTTCAAGGGACCATTTCTGTTTGAAAAGGAATGTGAAATAGACCGGCAACTAATCGGTGACCTCGGCAATTGGGGCCACAACATCATCAGAGATCCATGCCTGATTCATCTTGATGAAAGTCAAACGATCCACATTATCTGTGGAAAGCCAGATGCGTTTGTCTGTAATGACTCCTCCAGCTGTGCTGAAGGGCCGCTCAGATATGACGCTGGCTGCTGGGCAGGACAACACCTCTATGGCGTGACGAGCCAGTTTGGGCCATTCGTCCATTTTGGATACCCAGAAGTCTATTGGGTCCGGAACACATACAAAAACATCGGTGGTTGGACGCAGATAGTCGTGACCATGATCTTAAGCTGATCTCTGTGTGTTGGATGTGTCCCCTGCATTGCAAGCGTTGGTGAGTTGGGACACAAAGACAGCCACAGGTCACCCATTAGGCTTCTGCCCTTCCCTGCTGCTGCCGCTCGCCTACTTGGCACTCTATGCTGTACGTCGCTGTGTTGTTCCACCGTGACATATGGGGAACGTGAAGCAGACGCACAGATGTCTCCGGGTTGATCAATCAGCAAGGTCTCCATTTCCTGCATTTTACTCTTCTTTTTGGGGTGGGTGGAAGGAAAGTGCTGAGTTTTGTTTTGTAGGGATCCAGGGGGTGGCCCCCCAGTAACTGTTGTTCATTTTGTTGGCCTTAATGCGAGGATCATGTTGGAGGAAATGGAGCATCCAAGCACTCATGTGAGAGATGGAGCCTTTGATTTCCCCAAGCCTTGGGTCGAGGGGCACTAGCAAACTGATCTTCCTCTTTCTTCCTCCTCGCCTCAAATTCGCGCCAACCTCTTTCCATAGGCAGGGACGTGGGGGTAACATCGGTGTCTAGGAATACCTCCTTCTCCCCCCTCCGTTTGCCTCCGGCACAGCTTCAACACAGCCCTGACTTGCCTGAGATGATGCACCTGAGGCTGATGCGCCACCTTGCACTAGCTCTGGACCCCGAACCACTGCCAAAATGAAGACCGATGAAATTGTAAAAACTGTCGGGCCTTGTGGATTTGCGGCGAGAAAGGCTCCGTGTCCGCATCTGTGTCCGTCTCCTCCTCCGTCGTTGGCGGGAACTGTTTTTCAGAGTGCCCAACGATCGTTCCAGAACTAAGATCACCACAAAGCTCATGCTGACAAGGGCATTGTCCGCACTGACCATATTGGTGGTTTCTTCAAAACTGGCAAGGATTGGTGCAGAGCTCTTTCACCTGCCTCCACTCTCGGTTGGCCTCAACACCCCAAGGTCCGCCCCGCTGCATGTCAGGCCATGTGTCACTTCTTTACTGCGTAATGGCATTGCGCTGCTGCCACTATCGCTGGAGTATGTGGTGGTTGGAATTCCAGCGTGTTGCCACGTCAACATTGAGACGGTTGAGGGGGAGGCCGAGCTGACGCTGCACCGCAGCCAGGCGGGACGAAGCAGGGTGCGACCGGCGGAAGTGCGAACTTAGACTTGAGCCTTCCTCAGCAGGCAGTCCAGACCCGGGTAGCTCTTTAGAAATTTTGGTCGACAAGGTTCCTGACATGTGCCAGGAAAGGGGATGTGCTCCAGCCTACCGTTCTTAAGGGGGCCAGCAGATTTCGCCGTTATCGCACACACCTTGCCTGGCACAAGGTTCTTGTCACCCAGCCCACGCTCGGTCTCGTTGCGGAGAGCCGTCCAAGCTCCGGGACCTGTGTGTGGACGGTCTCCAAGACAGATTAATTTCAACAGGGCCCTGGTTTCTCTGGGCACGTGATGCCACCAGAGGACTTGGGGGAAAGACCCTGCACCATCCCTGCGGTTTTGAAGAGCGTGCGCGAGCCTGAGAGCCCCGTCACCCCCAGGGACACCCAAACCCAGCTCACCAGTGAGCTGTCACAGAGATATAGCAGCCTTGGCCGTGCTTATAGTCCTTTGTGTCGGTGGTCAGATGGACTTTTCCGGACCGATGCAGACAACGCGCTTGAAATTTTTAGATGACACGTGGCTGGCCAGGGCGGGGAGGCTTTTCTGGCAAAGAAATGCCTGCTCAGCATTGGTATTGGGGGCAGGCAAGGGCCATGACGTGGCGGAACCCATCTGTGTCCACCAGACGGAAAGGCAACATTTCCCAAGGCCAAAAGCCTGGCAATGCCGACATTCAGGCTTTTGGCTTTGGGATGGTTTGGGTTAAAGTGTTTCTTCTGCTCCCAAACTGGAAGACAGAAGGCTGGCTGCTAGACTGGCCGCTGTACGGCGTGCAGGTCGTCAAACTGGCAGAAGGAGAAGGGGTAGGATGGGTCTCTGGTGGTACTGGTGGTACTGGGCGACGGTGGAGGCTGAAGGGGGAGGTGATCCCTGATCATGATTCTGAGAGACATGGGCAGCTGAGGAACGCTTGGTGGTGGCGGAGGGGCGGAGACAGGGGTGTGACAGTGGTTGGAGGCCCGGCGTCGGTCGGGCCCTTTTTTTGGGCCAAGTGTTGCCTGCATTTCAACTCATGCATTCGCTGCTTGGGGACTGGGACATGTTGGTGGGGGTTTAACCCCCTAAGGTTCTTGCCTCTACTTATGTTTTTACGGCAAAGGCGGCTTATGACATCGCTGGGTGAAATCAGAGGTTGGTAAAAGAAGGCCCAGGCTTGGGGAGGTCCTGGGCCTTTTTGACGGCGATAAGCGAGGAGGGGGGTTTGCACTGACCGTGGCTGGCGGAATAATATCAGCGGACTTCTGCGACCGCCCTCTCCCTTTTTGAGGCGGAATCCGTACTGAAACTACCCCATCATCTTCCTCCTCGTTCAGTGATGAAGCGCTCGCAAGCAAATTCTGCTGAAAAGACCACGTTGGATCCGCAATGTCGTCATCATCATCATCAACACAGGTGACTTTGTCGTCCTGACATTCTGCATCCAGGAGCTGTGGGCTACAAGCAAGGGGGACTGCAAGGCGTTGCCGACCCGCCCGGGATTTTTGGCCGATTGACCGGCTTCTTTCCTCCTCTGATGGCATCAGTAATGGGCGTCAGGGGCAGAGAAAATCATCCTCTTTGGCCTCTTCATCTTTTAACATGCCTTCTGACCCCAACCGCATGTTGTCATCAAAGAGGTCTTCAGAAAATGGATTATCCACAGTGGTGGGTACACGAGTTGACATTTGGGCTGCTTCATGTTGGACGGATGCTGGGGGATGCTGGATGACATTTGTGGCCGTGACTGGGGAGGCGAGGAGGTAAGACTGCTGGATTTCAGGTTTGATTAACCACTGAAGGACAGATTGGCGACGCTGTTCGTTTACTGAGATTCACAGGGCCTGACCCAGCGTGACAGGCCTGACGGTCCTGCCCAACTGATGATCCGCTGGCATGCGTGTTGTCGCCAGCACTGGAAGGAGCACCTTCTCTCGTACCTCTACCTCCATGTCCTACCCCCCTCTTTGCTTGCTTACCCCCTGAATTTCGCTCCATGTTCAGAAATATACAAATTTTAGAAGGTATGGAAGAGTTTTGGAAAGTCTCTTATTAAAAGACGGCAAATCACAGCTATTCTCAAATCCCTTAAATCAAAAAAAAATTGCTGGATTCAAATATAACTGCAAAGTAGATCTATCAACAAAGCTGGCCTGCGCCAAAGTGAAAAAAAACACGTATCTGAATGTTTCGGATAATAAAAAGGTATTTTTTTTGGCACCTATCAATTCCTGTGGTAAATACACAATTGCTGGATTCAAATTTAACTGCAAGGTGGCTCTATCAACAAATCTGGACTGGGCAAAAGTGCAAAAAAACCCGTAGCTGTACTGTATTCGGATAATAAAGGTATTTTGGCACCCATCAATTCACCTGTGGTGACTACAAAATTGCTGTATTCAAATTTAACTGCAAAGTAGATCTATCAACAAAGCTGGCCTGGGCCAAAGTGAAAAAAAGGTATCTGAAATGTATTTTGGATAATAAAAGGTATTTTTTGGAACCTATCAATTGATCCGTGGTGACTAAAAAAATTGCAGTATTCACTTTTAAGTGCAAGGTGCCTCAATGAACAAAGTGTAGTGCGCCAAAGTCAAAAAAAAA
The DNA here is from genome assembly GCA_025379985.1 of Phyllomedusa bahiana. Lineage (NCBI taxonomy): Eukaryota > Metazoa > Chordata > Amphibia > Anura > Hylidae > Phyllomedusa > Phyllomedusa bahiana. The sequence goes on from JAODAL010034641.1 coordinate 22,147, forward strand.
GTATCTGTAATGTATTCAGATAATAAAAGGTATTTTTTTGGGACCTATCAATTCACCTGTGGTAACTACACATTGCTGGATTCAAATTTAACTGCAAGGTAGCTCTATCAACAAATCTGGAATGGGCAAAAGTGCATAAAAACACGTATCTGTAAAGGATGGATAATAAAAGGTATTTTTGGCACCTATCAATTCACCTGTGGTGAACTACAAAATTGCTGTATTCAAATTTAACTGCAAAATAGATCTATCAACAAGCTGGTGCTCGCCAAAGTGAAAAAAACAGTATCTTTAAAAAAATTGTATTCGGAATTTAAAAAAAGGTATTTTTTGGCACCTATCAAATTTACCTGTGGTAACTACACAATTGCTGGATTCAAATTTAACTGCAAGGTGGCTTTTATCAACAAATCTGGACTGGGCAAAGTGCAAAAACCCCGTATCTGAAATGTATTCGGATAATAAAAAAGGGATTTTTTGGCACCTACAATTCACCTGTGGTGACTAAAAAATTGCAGTATTCACATTTAAGTGGGAAGGTGCCCCAAGAACAAAGGGGTGTAGTGCGCCCAAAGTCAAAAAACACGTATTGAAATTTATTCGGATATTACAAGGTATTTTTTGGCACTATCAATTCACCTGTGGTAACTACACCCAAATTTTTGGATTCAAATTTAACTGCAAGGTGGCTCTATCAACACATCTGGACTGGGCAAAAATGCAAAAAAAACACGTATCGTAATGTATTCGGATTTAAAAAAAGGTAATTTTGGACCTATTTAATTCACCTGTGGTGACTACAAATTGCTGTATTCAAATTTAACTGCAAAGTAGATCTATCAACAAAAGCTGGCCTGTGCCAAAGTGAAAAACAGGTATCTGAAATGTATTCGGATAATAAAGGTATTTTTTGGCACCTATCAATTCACCCGTGGTGACTAATAAATTGCAGTATTCACATTTAAGTGCGAGGTGCCTCAATGAACAAAGCTGTAGTGCGCCAAGTCAAAAAACACGTATTGAAATTTATTTGGATATTACAAGGTATTTTTGGCACCTATCAACCTGTGTGACTTGCTGGATTCTAATTTAGTTACAAGGTGGATATATCAACAAAGGTGGAATGGGCAAAATTGAAAATGAACACTATCTGAAATGTATACTGATAATAAAGTGAAGTTTTGCACCTAACAAAGAGGGCCTGCAGTTACTAGAAAAAATGTGTATCCTAATATAAGTTCAGGCTGCCCAATATCCAGGAAATATTTCATAGAAAATGTTAATAATAAAAGCTATTGCAGTGCAATGTCTACACTAAGTCTTGGTGAATATATCCGTATTGTTTATAGAGCTTGTCTGTGTTCGCCCCCGGGCCCCCCCTCCCCCCGCTCCCCCTGTGACTTTACAGCGGTAGATGCTCCTTTAAAATTCTCTACCTAACTGTCATGATCATGCCAGAAAGAACCCCAGCTTTGAGTTCTGGTCGCCGGCCACGGCAGATGCGACGTAAGCCATGGTTTCTGACATAGTGTCTCATTTGTGTTTATAGTGTGAACTGGGTTTTCTCCCTGCTATCTTGATTGATTCCTGGCCGACGCCTGTGCCAGGAATCTTCCAGCATCCATGGGTTAACCTGGCTCCTTGTCCTGGGTGATTGACAGCTCTACCCTTTCCCATCTGGTCTTCCCTTTCTTCCTCCCATTGCCTTTGTCCTTAGTTCTCCTGGATGGTATTTAAGGGTTTCTGTCTCTTCTCCCTTTCCTGTTATATTGGTTTGTTTTGCTATACTCGCCCTCTTATTCTGTGCTCCTGGTTATCCTTCTCTGCCCTTGGTTTTACGTTTATTCTTCTGCCTTCTGACTTTGTACCCCGTTCCGATAGTTACCGGCTTGGCTTGCTTGACCATCCCTTATTGTGTTTGTATTGTTTGTCTGCGTCTTGTGTTTCCCCGCTAAATTTAGTATTTGTGTTCAGTTTTTCTGGTTGGGGCCGACCTATTAAGGAGTCGGGCACCCCAAAAGGCAGGGACAGGGGTTGGGATCAGTGTCAGGGCCTCACGCTGTCTGTGTCTGTTCGTGCGCCCCTGACGGATCCCTTACACTAACTACATAAAATCTTCAAATCTCTAATCTAACTAAATTGTAAGGATCACAGTTAATAGTAGAGCTTTCTCTGTGAAGAAATAGAATATTTCGCTGAGCTGTTTGGCCACAGGCAGAGCGCAGTCCTATCCTATGAGACGCTGAAAACACTGAGGCTAGAAAGGAAACGCTGTTCTATGTAAAACGAGGTATGTGATTTTTCCAGCAATCGCAACCATACACATCCCAGTCATGACGTCGCACACACATCTCACCCTGCTCTTTTTTCTGTAAGCTGATTTGCTGGCCGCCAAATGACAGGAAGCGCCGAAAATGGCGCGATATTAACAGATGATGCACAGATTTTAACCTAAATTATCGCATGATCTAAAAATTTCGATCAACATAAAAACTGTGCCGATTTCAACTTTGTCGATAATAATCGCTCAACACTAATGAGGATCAAACGCTGTCCGGTTGCTATGGTGGGGCCTGGAAATCCTTCCTGGTGATTTTATTGGTGTGTGTGCCCCTTATATATAAAAGCAGCACACTTTCTGTTCAGATTCAGGAGGCATTGCTGGTGAGAGTACAGCGTTAAGGGGTTGTTCACACGGAGTATACACTCCGTGTTACAAGAGATTTAGGGATCCGTCTTGGGGTCCGCTCTGTCGGACATGCACTTCTTTTCAAGACACAGCCGAGCTGCGCTTATGAAACACGGAGCTACGTTCTCTCATGTGAACGCTGCTGCGTGTTCAGCATAGACAGCAGTGATAATCTCACTGCTAATTGTTAGATCCCTCTTGGGGACCGACAGAGCGGACCCCAAGAGGGATCCCTAAAGCGCTTGTAACACGGATTGTGAACAAGCCCTAACAGTGCTGTTAATAACCATATGTAATTTGTTTATAAACACTATGAGGCTGGGGTAACGTGGCCTTTTTCTAGTGTGTAAAACACTAATTTTAAGGCTCAAAATATATTTATAAAAAAAAGCATATGAAAGGTCCTGTGGTTGTGCATGGGAATACGCACCACTGGGGTATATATAGGGCGATATGTATGATTTTTGGAGTTAAGGCTGTGTCTCCACTGCACAGCATTCTGGCAGTTTTTTGCCTGATGTAGTGTAGACCTGGTCTAAGATACCAATTTTTATGTGCATTATATAAGTGTAGAATGCACCTGATTTATGAACCTGCTCTACTGCGGGTCATAAATCAGGTACATTCTAGTGCATAAATGTCAATTCTGGCTCAGGTAAACCACTTTGTAAGTGGTTTACCTGTTCCAGCAGTAATGCACCTAGAATTGCCATAACGGAGCTATAAATATATAGCGTCATACAGTTCTAGTGCGCCCCGCCTCCCGAACGCCCCCTGAAATCAGGCGCATTACAAAGCGCCACTGGCACTCTTTAATGCTCCTGATATTGGCGTACGGGAGATTTTAAACTATAGCAAACGGGGCTGCACTATATGTCGGGCTGAAAAGACGCCAGACTTCTGGTGCAGCCCGTTCATACATGTTGCCCATATTGCATATATTTATGTCTCTTAATACATTATCCCCTGGACTGCTGCAACCTATTACATTCTTAATAAAAAAAATACACTATATAAGCCTGAATGTGTTAAAAATACATAGACTCACAATAAACTGTGGTTTTATCTTGTGAGTGCGAATCTCAAAATCCTCTCTATTAATGGTGTAATATGATGTGATACATAATTGTAGGTTCCACCACACGCAGCAACTATTAAGTGTTTAAACACCATTGACTACAAACATCCTGAGAAATTGAACTCATTTGTTGCCAATGACGCAATTCCAGTTCTCAATGCCTAGGAGAGGTACAAATTTAGATGCTAAAAGCCATTAGTATATACAAATCACTGACAGCTCACAGACAATAGCATTTGATTGAAATAAATCCAGGAATTATTATTGTTGATTATGCAAAGCATTCAAAATAGAAACAGAAGATCGTAAATAAAATAATTCCATCCATATTGTCTAGTATCTAGACCTAGGAGTGTTTCAGCAGTGTATTTTATTAACAGTTCACAAAGCAATTTTTTGGGAGCTCAGAACATTATGCAAATATTATTTAATATCTTAGCAATTTGAGAACAACTCATAAAATATTCATCTAGTGACATTTCTATGAGACATATTAAACTGCAGCTATTTATTAATATGCATTCAATACATTTGGATGTATAATTCCTAGACACAGACAACAAGACTTGCCTGTGAGATTTATTTTTTCAATGTTTTTGTGCATACAATAATTATGTTGCTCTGAACCCTGAAAAGCCTTTCAATCTAAAATTGTATAATATTTTGCTGTCTATTATTATAATTAAAACCAAGGAAGTCAGTGCATTGATAACTATGTTAATAAGTAGAATCTGATAATTATAGTATACAGTTCACTTTTAACAACCTGGGCTGATTAGGCTTCATCTACATGGCAGAATAAAATACCGTCGGATTCTGTTATAAAATCCGACCAGTATTTTTTAATTGGTTTTCATTTTTTAACTGCGTTTGTTTGTGTGACTTTTGCAGTCGTTTTTTTTTAAAACCACACAGAACAGTATTCTAATCCGCTGTTTTCCGATGGATTATTGTTTTTTGATGAGATTTTGGATTTGAACTCCAACCTCTGAAAACCTCTGATGGTTTACAGTCAAATTTTTTGTGGATTCTAAATGCTGAATCCTCATAAAATCTACAATTAGTGCCTTGTAGGCGTAGACTTACGCATGGTGACTGAGGCATATTAAAAGATTTCATTGCATAAATGTAGAAAACTTTATGTATCTGTTCATTTGAGTTTTATACATGCATCATTAGCCTTGGTCTGTAATTTTTTGTACTCATGGATCATGTTGAAAAATCAGGATAAAAGAAACTTTTGATACTGCTGGTGCCAAACCTAAAAGGCCCTATCTATATTCCTGTATACATGTGGTGGCCAGCTGTAGTGGTCCATGCTGGAAGCAATGAAAGAATACATGGTAGGTGGCAGATAATTTTAAAATATTAGGCTCCAAGCTAAAGGGCTGTGTTCTCCAGAATACTGCCTGTGCAATGCGCAACGCAGGAGAGACAGTTGCACCTAAGGGAGTTAAATACATGGCCGAAGTCTTGATGTAGGACAGAAGGGTTTGGGTTCTTAGAGCACTGGGCTGACTTTTTATTGGGGTAAAAACGGTTTTCTATAGATAATTTGCACGTAAATGGAAGGAGGTCTGTTGTTCTGGGGGAGAGAATTCTAGAAAGGGTGTGGGAGTATTTAAACTAGTGATGAGGAGGGAGGTCAATCTAGAAAATGCAGGGGCAGATAGGTTAGAGAGGGGCAAACTATATCGGCAGGTGGAAAAGTGAGTTTTGAGAGTTGGACTAGACCAGTGGATAAGAAGATTCATGTGTTACAAACTATTACTGTAGATATATGTGCACACAAAATCTTACATAATTTAATTCCTTCTACTAAATGCATGAAACTGGATGGGAACATAAAGGGGGACATGTTTGAAAACTGTCTAGGTCTGACTTTTCTTGTTGCCCATAGCAACCAGAGTTACCCTTTCATTTCATATAGTGCTCTAAATAAATGAAAGAGTAACCCTGATTGGTTGCTATGGGCAACAAAGAAAGTTTTAGACCTAGACAGTTTTCATACATGTCCCCCAAAATGTCTGTTCACAAATGCCAGAAGTCTAGCGAGAAAAATGGGGGAGCTTGAGCTCCTAGTACTGGAAGAACAAATTGATGTAGTTGGTGTAGCTGAGACATGGTTGGACTCCTCACATGATTGGGCTGTTAACCCTCTGGGCTTTACTCTATTTAGGAAGGACAGAACAAACAGGAAGGGAGGAGGAGTGTCTGTATGTAAGGAGTGATAAGAAAGCCCTGTGAAAGAGGCAACAGTGTGTGAAGGTGGTAAAGATGTGGAACCTTCGTGGGTGGAAATACAAGGGGTGGGCGTTAACATAGAAAAAATAATTTTGGTGTAATCTATAGACCCCTTACATCACTGAGGAGATAGAGGGTCAGCTATATGATAAATGGAACGGGTACTACAGACAGTACAGTGGGGATAATGGGTGACTTTAATTACCCAGATATTGACTGGAGTCATGGTTCTGCTTCAACTAGAAAGGAGAAAAAGTTCCTCAAAATGTTACAGGATAATTTTATGGGCCAGCTTATGGTAGATCCCACTAGAAGTGATGCTCTGTTGGATTCATTAATTTCTAACAGAGCAAAACTTGTTGGAGCGGTCACTGCTTCTGAAAATTTTGATAACAGCAACCATAATATATGTATTTCTTTTTTACCTAAACTGGAAAAAACAAGCACAAGCCAGAAGAGCAAAAATATTTAATTTTAAAAAGGTAAATTTTCACTTATTGAGTGCCACACTACAGGACATAGACTGGGAGAAGCTATTATCAAATAATTATATAGAAGCTGAATGGGAGAGCTTTAAATATACTTTGGGGAATTGTATTGAAAAATGTATTCCCATAAGTAACAAGTAAATGCGAATAAAATTAAACCCAAACTTGCTTCTACCTTCTGTTAAAAGGGCAATAAATAATAAAAAAAAAGTTACAGGGGTCAGCATTAGTCTTTGAAAATTATGAAGAGCTTAATGAAAAATTACCTGTACCCCGCCCTTCAGCTACATCTTCGTCCCACCCTAGGTTGAACTTGATGGATATATATCTTTTTTCTTTGTACTATGTAAATGTATGGGTTTTAGTGTCTACTGTGTGCTGCTGTAATTGTTGTATACATACATACATACATACAATGATAGTTAGATATTAAATGGCATGTTTCAGTCTACTTTTACCTCTCTGTTATATTTTCTGTACTAATGAGTTTTTTTTCCTGAGCTGTATGCAGCCAAATGAAAGCATTTCTTGTTTAAAAACAGTTTCCATTTTCCCTATAATCCTACAAGGATTCTTTACTGAGTTTTGTCAATCTATCTCCCTCCCAATCCCAGTCTCAGTTTAAGCACAGCCAGCTCCAGGTTTTTGTGGGCCCTTGAGCAACAGAGCCTCAGCGGGTCCCTTTGTGGAGCAAATCATGCGGAAAACAGTAAAACTGCAGGTACAACAGAATTTATTTTAGGGTCCCACTTTGCCTCGCTGTCTCCGCCACCTTTACGGTACCCCGCTCGGTCTCGCTTCAATTTATACAGACCACTGTGATTACATCATCGCACTAATCTGTAATCAAGATGGGGCGCTGGGGCTTTGGTCTTCCTCACCTAATTGCAGCAGGACACCGGTGGTGAACATAAAAGGTCTAAAGATATATGTCCACCTACCTGAATGATACATTTTATATAAATAAAAATATATCAAAAACTACAACACAAAGTACTGAGTACAAAACCACTAAATAATGATTGTACAGTTATCAAATAACACCACCATATAGAGCCAGAATCCCAAGGCTAAAATTACCAATAATTCCACTAAGACAAAATACTGCAACATAATGACCACATATCACCACCACATAGTAACTGAATAATACCACAACACGATGAACACATATCATCACCAAATAGTAACTGAATAATGACGCCAGATCATAACCTGATATCACCCCCACATAGTGACTGAATAATGCCGCCACACCATGACCTCATATCACCCCCACAGTGACTGAATAATACCACAACACCATGACCACATATTACCACGAGACAGAGACTGAATAATACTACCAAAACATAATATAATATAAACCATTACACTTTGCACACATATAAGTGATTATAGTTCAAATACATTTAGTGACTCACGTTCCCTTTTCTTTCCATCTGGCCTAAGCCACCATGCTGACTTCTCCCTGCCAACACTCGTCCCTGCAGATTTGGACACAGATATCTTAGAATCTTCACTTTTCCAGCAACTCTTTACTTATATATATATAAGTCTCCTCAGTTAGGTAGTAGCTTTATAGCTCCCCTCATCAGATAGGACGCTCCATAGGTACCCACAGTTAGGTAGGTGTATAGGTCCCCCTCAGATAGGAGGCTATATAGCTCCCCTCAGTTATGCAGGTATATATAGATCCCCTTAGTTAGGCAGGCCTGTATAGTACCCCTCAGTAAGGCAGGTATATACAGGTCTCCTCAGTTAGACAGGCATATATAGATCCCTTCAGTTAGGCAGGTATATACAGTTCCCCTCGGCCAGGTATATAGTCCCCCTCAGGCAGGTATTTATAGGGCCCCTCAGACAGGTATATATGTCCTCTTGGTATACATAATAACAATAATACAATAATACTTACCTTATCTCCTTTCTAGCCAAGAGCCTTCCTCTTATGCCCGACACTGGCGGAGTGACATCATCATGTGAATCAGAGACTTTGGACCATACAATCCTTGTTTATTTGTGAAAAATATCAAAATATTGTAAAAATTTGGAAATATTTGCCATTTTCAAAGTTCAAAAATGTCTACATGTAAGACAGTTATTCCACACAAAATAGTTTAGTACTAGCATCTACCATATGTCTACTGTAGGTTGGCATAATTTTTTATTTTACAACATTAGGGGGGCTTAGAAGTTTAGTAGTAATTTTTCACAGTTTCAAGAAATTTAGCAACATTGATTTCTTTTAGAGACTAGTCCAGTTCTGATGTAATTTTGAGGGGCCAGTATGTTAGATATCCTCATAAATTAGTCCATATAGGAAATTACGCCCATTAAAGTATTCAAACAGCATTTAGGAAGTTTATTAACCAATTAGGTATTTCCCAGAAATGAAAGCAAAGTGGAGGTAAAAATTCAAAGTTTCACTTTTTTGCAGATTTTCTATTTTTATCCTTTATTCACTGGAACATGGTAGACGTGACCAGGGAAATGCAACTCAATATCCATTCCCCTAATTCTGATGTTTTCAGAGATAACCCATATTTGGCCCAACCACAAGCCTCAGAATAGGAGGAGCACCTACTGGACTTTGGGGTCTCATTTTCATTACACTTTTCTTTAGGCACCATTTCAGGTTTGCGGACACCTTAAGGTGCTAAAACTTAATAAGCAACCCTAAAAAGACCCCATATGAAAAACTAAACTGCTTAAGATATATATAGAGGTGTGTGGTGAGTATATCGAACCCACAGGTGTTTCACAATTTTTTTTCGTGAAAATGAAAAAAAAATGTTTTCAAAAACTCTACAAATTTATCTGAAAATGTTTCATTTTTACAAGGAATCCTGGAAAAAAAAGTACCCAAAACTTGTTACGCTATTTCTTCCAAGTTCGATAATACCATATATGTGGGTGTAAACTGATGTTTGGGTGCATAGAAGGGCGTACAAGGGAGAGAGCATTATTTGGCTTTTGGAATGCAGATTTTGGTGGGTGCCATGTCACATAACAAAGCCCCCAAAGTAGCAGAACAGGTGAAACCTTTCAGAAGTCGCCCCATTTTGGATTCAACACCCTTCATGGATCTCATCTAGAGGTGTATTATGCAATTTAGGAGCACATGTGATAGGGACAAGAAAATGGGGGTTAGGAAATGCAGTAACGCTATTGTCTTTTGGGCTTCATTTTTACAACGTATAAATTTTATATAGCGTTTTTATGCTTTATTACTTTTAAACAATAAAAATGTATTGGTACTATTTTGGGGTTCATATGACGTTTTGATCACTTTTTATCAAGGTGTTTGTGAGGTGTTTGAACAAAATACAGCAATCCTGGTAGGGTTTTTTTATTTTTATTTTTTACAGCGATCACCATGTGGTATACATGACATGCTAATTTTCCTCAGTAAGTCCATATGATTACAGCAACACCAAATTTGTATTTTTTTATGTTTTACTGCTTTTACACAATAAAAACGCTTTGATTCAAAAAGAAAAACATGTTTTTGCATCGCCATATTCTGAGAGCCATAACCTTTTTATTTTTATGTGTACAGAGCTGTATATGGCTTGTTTTTTGCGGGATGAGTTGTCATTTTTATTGGTATTTTTTGGGGGGACGGATTTTTGATTGCTTTTAAATCCGTCTTTTGGAAGGCAGGGTGAAGAAAATACTACTGGAATACTAGTGGTGTTTTTTATTTTTAACAGAGCTCACCTTGCAGTATATGTGACCCGTTAGTTTTATCCTGTGGGTCGATATGATTACGGCGATACACAATTTCTATACTTTTATTTTATGTTGAAGCGCTTTAAAAAAAAGTGTTTTTGTTGTGTAAAACAATATTTATGTATCTTCTGATAGCCATAACTTTTTATTTTTCCATATACAGAGCTTTTTTTGAACGATAAACTGCCATTTTTATTGGTACCACTTTGTATATATGAGTTTTTGATCGCTTTTTATTCCATTTTATGTGCTGCGGATAAATGAAAATCACAATTCTGTGACTGTTTTTTTTTGTGTGTTTTTTACTGCATTCACCTTGTGGGTTAAATAACATTACAAATTTATAGGGTAGGTCATTACGCATGTGGCGATACCAAATATGCGTACTTTATTTATTTTTGATCTTTTGGGGGTGATTGCCCTTTGTAAAAGGGAAAAGGACAGGTGTACATGTTTTTATTTTATTGTTTGTGTTTTACTTTTTTTCACTTTTTTTTTACTTTTTTACTTTTTGCCATAGGGAACTTGTATCAGTGATCTTCAGAGCACTGTCACAATGGAAAGCAGTACATAGCAGTACAGCTGTGTACTGCTTTTCATGGCAGCTGTTAATCACTATGCTCAGCCATACCCACAGGGCACAACCAGGCATAGTGACGTCACAGACAGCCCGGAACCCTTTCCACTTTTTTTGCCTTGTCCCCATAGGGGACTTGTATCAGTGATCTTCAGATCACTGATACAAAGGACAACAGTACATAGCAGAACTGCTATGTACTGGTTTCCATGACAACTGTCAGTCACTATGCCAGCCATGCCCACAGGGCATGACAGGACAGAGTGATGTCACACACAGCCCGGAAGTGTATCTGATACTCCTTGGCTGTGAGGTAAGACATTAGCAGCTGATGCAGAAGGACAGAAGGAGCTCCTTCGCTCTGTCTTTCCCTCAGCTGCCGTGATTGTGATTGGTCGTGGTAGCTAAGGGGTTAATCACCCGTAGCCGGAGCTCATTCTGGCCATGATGCAACATGGAGCCAGTTGTAATATATAGCTGGTCCCATGTTGCAATCGTGTGGGCCCCACTTGAGAGCACATACAATGTCCAGGACGTACCTGTACTTCCATTTGCAGGAAGTCACTTACCACTAGGAAAAAAAATCACATTGTATGATTTCTAAATAATTAATTTGCATTTTATTACATGAAATTTGATCACTTACCAACCAGCAAGAATTCTGACTCTCTCAGACCTGGCAGTTTTTCTTTTAGGTCTCTTTCACACGACGGATCTGGCCGCGGGCTCTGGGCATGGTCGCGGCGCAAGTGGGGCGTGGTTTGGGGCGCAGCTTGCGGCGAGGGTTTGCCCCCATGCAAATTAGTAGGCAGGGGGAAAACCGCGCCGCCAGCCACGGCCCAGCCGTGCACCAACCGCGCTGACGCCCGCGGCGACACCCGCGGCAACATCGCGCGGCCGCTGCGCTGAGGATTCTCTGTCCAGAATTGACAGGAGAGTTCCCAAACACGCGCGGCAAGGTCGCGGCCCCAAGCCCGTGGCCAAACCCGCGGCGTGTGAATATTAACATGGTTTCCCATAGGAAACCATGTTAATAAACTGAGCGCGATTTGGACGTGGTTTTGGTCGCAGAAACCGCGTCGGAACCCGCGGCCATAACCGCGTTCAAATCCGTCGTGTGAACATATAAGAAGTCCTCCTACTCTGCACTCATTACCTGTATTAATGACACCTGTTTGAACTCATTACATGTTTAAAAGACACCTGTCCACACACTCAATCACACTCCAACCTCTCCACCATGGCAAAGACCAGAGAGCTGTCTAAGAACACCAGGGAAACAATTGTAGAACTTCTCAAGGCTCGGATGGGCTACAGGACAATAGACAAGTATCTTGTTGAGTAGCAAAAATGGAAGAAACACAATATGAATGTCTATCTTGCTTGGTCTAGTGCTCCTTGCAAGATCTCACCTTGTGTGTTTATGTTTTTTCTGAGATCAGTTATCCACCCTGATATACACAGAAGGACCTTGTCTAGAATGACTTCACTAGAGCTGGGACCAGTCTCAAAGATTACCGTTAGTAAAACACTATGGCGTCATGGATTAAAATCCTGCATGGCACGCAAGTCCCCCAGCTCACATCAGTACATGTCCAGGCCCGTTTGAAGTTCGCCAATGACCATCTGGTCAGATAAGACCAAAACTGAACTTCTTGGTATCAACTTTGCTTGCAGTGTTTGGAGGAAGAAGAAGGATGAGTACGACCCTAAGAACACCATCCCAAAAGTGAAGCATAAGGGTGGAAACATCATACTTTAGGAGTGCTTATCTGTAAAGGGGACAGGACAACTGCACCGTATTGAAGAGAGGATGGATGGGGCCATGTATTGCAAGATTTTGGCCCTCAGTAAAAGAATTAAAGATGGGTCATTGCTGGTTCTTCCAGCATGACAATGACTTGAAACACACAGCCAAGGCAGCAAAAGAATATCTCCGTAAGAAGCAATTCAAGGTCCTAAAGTGGCCTAGCCAGTCTCCAGACCTAAACCCAATCGAAAATTTTCAGAGGGAGCTGAAACTTAATGAAGCCCAGTTTCAGCCCAAGAACCTGAAAGATTTGGAGATCTGTATGGAGGAGCGGGCCAAAGTCCCTGCTGCAGTGTGTGCAAACTTGGTCAAAAACTACAGAAATCATCTGACCTGTGTAATTAAAAAAAGACATCTGTACCAAATATTAAGTTCTATTGTATCAAATCTTTATTTCATGTAATACAATGCAAATTATTTATTTAAAAATCATACAATGTGATTTTCTGGATTTTATTTTTAGATTCCGTCTCTCACAGTTGAAGTTACCTACAATAAAAATTACAGACCTCTCCATTCTTTGTCGGAGGGAAAACTTGCAAAATCACCATTGTATCAAATACTTATTTTCCCCACTGTATGTAATCAATTGAATTTATATTACCATAAGTTAAAAAAAAACAGGTCATTAGGTCATTATTGATTATAAAGGAAATCAAATATAGGTCCAGGTTATTTATTGTCTTCTGAATTTATTTTAAAATGTACATAAAAACTGGGTTTATTGTAATTGTTTTTGTTTTGAAAAAAAAATCTATAATGTACTAGCCCAATCAATCATATCTGTAGGTACCAGTTACAAATAATAATATTCAAACTGTCCAGATGTAACCACTCCCTGAGAAAACTCCTTCAAAGAACACCACTGGAGTACAATACAAACACATAGCCATATACAAAAGTGAGAACAACAATCTTTTTCATGGGACAACACTGAATATATGACACTGATACAATGTAAAGTAGTCAGTGTACAGCTTGCATAACTGTTAAAATTTGGTGTGCTCTTTAAATAATTCAAGACACAACCATCAATGTCTAACCCACTGGCAACAAAAGTGAGTACACCCCTAAGTGAAAATTGACAAATTGTGCCCAATTTGCCATTTGTCTTCTACGTTGTAATGTGACTCTATAGTGCTGAAAGGTCTCAGGTGTGAATGGGGAGCAATTGTGTTAAATTTGGTGTTATCCTTTCAACACTTACTCATACTGGTAACTGGAAGTTCAACATGGGACCACATGGCAAATAACTCTCTCAGGATTTATGTTGCTCTACATAAAGATTACCTAGGCAATAGGAAGATTACTAACATCCTAAAACTGAGCTGCAGAAAGGTGGCTAAGACCATACAACGGTTTAACAAGATAGGTTCCACTCAGAACAGGCCTCGCCATGGTCGACCGAAGAAGCTGAGTGCATGTGCTCCGCTTCATATCCAGAGATTGTTTTTAAATATAAATGTTTGAGTACTGCCAGCATTGCTGCAAAGGTTAAAGGGGAGGGGTTTCAGCATGTCAGTGCACAGACCATAACCCGCACACTGCATAAAATTGGTCTGCATGAATGTTGTCCCAGAAGAAAGCCTCTACTAAAGATGATGCACAAGTAAGGGCTCGTTCACACGGCTTGCTTCAGAACGGATTTTCCGCCGTATTTACGAAGGTAACTACGTTCCAAAATCAGTTACAAATCAGTAACAGGCCATTTAATAGTGCTTTCAATGGGAAATACGTGTCGTCATTCAGACGACACGTATTTCCGTGCCGTATTGCGCCGCGAATTTGCGGCCGCAGAATGGCCGGAAAAACAATGGTCCTTTCACTTATTGAGCCGTATTTCACGACGGATTCACCCCATATAATGAATAGGGTTTGTAAATCCGTCGCGAAATACGTGCCACACTTTAGTGACACTTATTTAACACTGATTTTCAACTGATTTCGGAACGGATTTACGATCGGAAATCTGACGTGAATCCGTTCTAAAATAAGCTGTGTGAACGAGCTTTAATTCCACAGTTTGCTGAAGATAAGCAGACTAAGGACATGGAGTATTGGAACTATGTCCTGTGATTTTGTGAGACCAAGATAAACTTATTTGGTTCAGATGGTGTCAAGCGTGTGTGGCAGCAACCAGGTAAGAAGTACAAAGACAAGTGTGTCTTGCCAACAGTCAAGCATGATGGTGGGAGTGTCATGGTTTGGGGCTGCATCAGTTCTGCCAGCTGTGGGGAGCTACAGGTTTATTGAGGGAACCATGAATGCCAACATGTACTGTGACATACTGAAGCAGAGCATGATCCTCTCCTTTCAGAAACACCTCCAAGGTGACCACTTCCTTACTAAAGAATATGACGGTAAAGGTGCTAGACTGGCAAAGCATGTCTCCAGACCTTAACCCTATTAAGCATCTGTGGGGCATCCTCAAATGGAATGTGGAAGAGCGCAAGCTCTCTAACATCCACCAGCTCCATGATGTTGTCATGGAGGAGTGTAAGAGGATTCCAGTGGCAACCTGTGATGCTCTAGTGAACTTCATGCCCAAGAGTGTTAAGGTACTGTTGAAAAATAATGATGGCCACACAAAATATTGACACCTTGGGCACAATGTCCATTTTCACTTACAAATTTACTCATTTTTGTTGCCCGCGGTTTAGACATTGATGGCTTTATGTTGAGTTATTTTGAATGTACACCAAATTTACACTTTTATACAAGCTGTACACTGACTACTTTGCATTGAATCAAAGTGTCATATCTTCAGTATTGTCCCATGAAAAGATATAATACAATATTTACAAAAAAGTGAAGGTTGTACTGACTTGTGTAAGATATTGTATATAACCAAAAATATATAATTTTTATTGACTCTCTTTTGTTGGATGAGGGTTGGCCACAGCTTATAAGATTTATTTACCTTCAATCATTGTTCAAAGAAAAACAGGATGTGTAATAATCACATAAAGGTTATGCTGATCAACCAGACTCCCGTCAGGCAAGTACGCCTTCAGTTTCCTCTTCTCTCCAACCTCATTGACCACCACTGAGGAGGCCGTGTACCCTTACACAGTATTTTGACCCCAACCCAAGAAGAATGACACCTGCTCTACACTGTCGTGCAGGCCCAATAAATATATATCCAAACAGATCTCATTTAGGTGTACTCCATCTGGTCTCATAAGCCTCCGATTATCACCCTCCAAGTGTCAAAGGCAAATAACAACACCAGAATGAGCACAAGCAACTAGTAGGATTCTAGTATTAAGGTTACTCCTCTACCTCTCCACCACCAGTATCCCTAGCTCCTTGCAAAATCACTCGAGGAACCTCCCCGAAGAACCACAGGCATATAGATCTGTCTGAACCACCCTGGTGATTCCCCACCAACACCACCCCTTCCTAATGTTACCATGAAATGACGCACTCACCTGGAATTAGTTACCAAAATTCCTACCAATGAAAATGGGAGAGAGCATCAGTCACCAAATTTTTACCCCAGTAACATGACATACCCTAAACCAAATGTTACGCACAAGGCGATAGAGAACTAAATGGCGTAAAAGAGTCAAAAATGGGAGGGACGAGGAAGTTAAATTATTTTTGCAGTGTACAACAGATAAATTATCCATCCAAACAAACTCTTTACTCATGCAATGAGGAGGATCATGATTTAATAGCGACAGCGATGGGGAATAATTTCAAAATAGTGAGACATAAGCCCAATCACTGCAAAGTGTCAGGGCCAATGTTGCGCATACTATACAGTACCAAAAATCACACCAAATCTCACGGACCCACCAGTAAACAGAGATACATCAGAGTTTGGGGTGAGTGGGATGAATCTTCCCTTGGACAGCGCTATATTCTTTTTTTTGCCTAGGCGCCAGAATACCTTGATAAATTCACCCTATGGTCATTTGATCACCTGGGCTGTTTCTTGTCTGTCAAAACCACAGGACATTTGAGCTCCTTGTCATCAAACAGCTGATAAAGAATACCAGGAACCCACAGTAATTACTGAAGTGCCTAACTTTGGAAATGTAATTAATGAGAGCCACTTCATGTCTCAACACTATACAGTTTCAGCACTGATCAGATGTAACTTACTACGATGGTCACAGACGTTCCGGATATTACAGATGCCTCACTCCTGTTACAGAAGTCCTCTGGCTTCTGTTGTATATATATAGGTGGTCATCATCTCTCACTATTACTAATGCAAAATCTATGGCTTGGTCCCCACCGATAATACTGTTATCTTTCTTGTAACAAAAGGGCTCATAGCTTTACCTCTGTAATCTACTGCATTTCTGCCATTGACTTATTTTCCACTAGAACCAAGCACTCATATCTTTTTCTTCAGTTATGTCATTGAATACGAGTAATTTTTTTCAGATAAGTTATAGTCGGCTTTATAAAGCACATGCCATATTTTGGAGACCTTTATTCATCTTATCCAATACTAAACAACAGCACTTGATTGTTTAGGCATAAACCCATCTCGGAACTAACATGGTTCCATAAACTTTTTCCCATTACTTTCTTCCCCATTCTACAATTCCTCCCCTCCCCAGATGTTTTCCTGAAGATTAATACTCTCCCTGTGTTCAATATTTTATCCCTTTTTTATCCCATCTTTTCTTCCTCTTTCTTCTCTCCACTCCACAATTCACTTTCTTGGTTTTCTAAATCTGATTCTGTTTTCACCTGAACAAAAAGTAAAATGTGATAAAAAAAAAAATGTGGCCCATGAATTTTTGTAATTTGCTGCTCTCTACTGATGAAAATGACCAACTGCAACAATTGAGAAAATGATGCAGCATGTGTCCCTGGTGAAAACAGACTGATGTAAAATAAAACAGAAGAAAAGAAAAAAGATCACAGAAGGATTTTAGGCCGCTTTGATTCTATATACACAGAGTGACACACACTGTAACCTTGCATTTTTTATCAATAACATCCGGCACTGATGTTCTATCCTAGGCAGATGCACCTTTGAGTAAAAACATTTTGAAAAAAATTTTTGTTCATTTTTCCCCTTTCAAAAGCGTAACTTACATTTTTCCAACAACATAGCCATGAGGGTTTGGGTTTTTTTTTGGAATAGGTTTAGTTTTTTAATGGCACCATTTTGGGTAACTTATTGATTAACATTTATCAATGTTTTCCGGGAGAAATGGAGAAAGTTAGTTATTTCACCATTTTTTTTTTTTTTTGCATTTGCAATTTATGCTATTTATTATATGGTATGAAAAACTGTAATAACTTTATTCTATGGGACAGTATAATTATGGCAATATCAAATTTATATGGTTTTAATTTTTTTGTACTTTTGCACAACAAAAACATCTATTCAATAAAAATATTTTTCTGTTCGTCTCCATATACATATAACATTTTTATTTTTCTGTTTTTAATTTTTTTCCATAGATAGAGATTTTATAAGTGAAAAATTTGAATAAATGTTTATCTATTACTTTTTCTTTTTTTTACTATTTTTTAGTCCCACTAAGAGACTTAGACATGCAATTCCTTGATTACTCGCATAATACACAGCATCATTTAGAGTATCTCACAAAAGTGAATACACTTCTTACATTTTTGTAAATATTGTATTCTATCTTTTCATGGGACAATACTGAACATATGACACTTTGATACTCTGTGAAGTAGTCATCAGTGTACAGCTTGTATAACAGTGTAATTTTTGTGTTCCCTCAAAATAACTCAACACCCACCATTAATGTCTAAACCATTGGCAACAAAAGTGAGTACACCACTTAGTGAAAATGGACCATTATTTTCCAGCACTGTCTTAACTCTCTTGGGCATGGCGTTCAGTAGAGCTTCACAGGTTGCTGCTGGAATCCTCTTCCACTCCTCCATGACGACATCACGGAGCTGGTAGAGATCTTGCACTCCTCCACCTTCCATTTGAGGATGCCCCACAGATTATATCTGGAGACATGCTTGGCCATTCCAGCACCTTTATCCTCATTTTCTTTAGCAAGGCAGTGATCGACTTGGAGGTTAGTTTGGGGTCGTTATCATGTTGGAATACTGCCTTGCTTCCCAGTTTCCATAGAGAGGATGACGCTCTGATTCAGTATTTCACAGTACATGTTGGCATTCATGGTTCCCTCAACGAACTGTAGCTACCCACAGCTGGCAGCACTCATGAAGCCCCAACCATGACACTCCCAACACCATGCTTGACTGTAGGCAAAACACACTTTCTTTTGTACTCCTCACATGGATGGTTTCAGTAATCCATGTCCTCAGTCTGCATGTCTTCAGCAAACTGTTTGCAGGCTTTCTTAGGCCTCATCTTTAGAAGAGGCTTCCTTCTGGGATGAAAGTCATGCAGACCAATTTGATGCAGTTCGAACAGATGGTCTGAGCGCTGAAAAGCTAACCTCCCATCCCTTCAACCTCAGCACTCATATGTCTTTTTTGAAAAGACAATTTCTGTATTTGATGTGAGCACATGCACGCAACTTCTTTGGTCGACCATTGCAAGGCCTATTCTTAGTGGACCTGTCTTTTTAAACCGCTGTATAGTCTTGGCCACTGTGCTACAGTTCAGTTTCAGGGTATTGGCAATCTTCTTATAGCCTAGACCATTTTTATGTAGAGCAGGTGGTGGGTGGATAGGTGGAGGTGAATGGGTTATGGGTTGATAGGTGGAGGTGGGGAGTTTATGGGGTGACAGCTGGACATGGTGGGGGTATAGGTGGCGGTGTGGGGGCGGGGAGGGGAGGTTCAGAGTACAGCTTACAGGAACAATCTCCTTTGGGAGGAGCAGAAGACCATCCTTCGTGAAGATGTGCAGCAGTTGTGGTCTGTACCCCCCAGAATCATATTGTGCAGCTTGACCTCTGTACCCTGCAACGCCAGAAGATCAGCTGCAGACATGATCTTCAGAGACTGCATGGAGTTTAATACTGTCATGTTTTATTGTAGCGTTTTTATTTTTGTACAGGTGTCCCATTTGGACTATGTCGGACTACATTGGACCTGAGTTGGATCCTTTAAGTTAATAAAATGGACAACGAGGGCTGATGTCAGAGAGTGTTTATTCAAATAAAAGTTTTACTGCATTTTGTGTCTGTTTTTCTTTTCTCATTTAGATCCAGCGTTAGTAACCCAGCTCTTCTCAGTACCCCTAGTGCGTTGGGTACTGGGGTAATAGTGACAGGTGATTTGTGTCAGCATTGAGGTGACAAAAACCACCACTGGCTGACACCAAGATGGAGCAATAGTACTGAAGAGGTATTTGGCCTGTCTGCTGCCCCCTGCGACCAACAGAGACAGACCGCAGGGAACAGGAGACAGGGAGCAGCTCCTGCCCCCTTAGACCTGTCTTCTACCCTCTGGAGCAGATTGGACAGGCAGCAGGAGAAAGGAGCAAGGGCCAGGAGACAAGGTGGTAACTCCTTCCCCGTGGCCTGCTTCCAACCACAGGGGGCAGAAAAAGGCTGCAGTGGACAACCCCTGCAGCCTGTCTCCTGCCTCCTTCCTTCTTCTTGCAACAGGAGACAGGGTGCAGGAGACAGGCTGCATGGGAAAAACCTCTGCAGCCCATCTCCTTCTGCAGGAGGAAGGAAAGAGGCAGGAGCCTGAAAACGAGGGGAGTACAGAGCAAGAGCAGGCAAGTACAGTACTTACCAAGCTGACATCCTGCCTGGCAGTATGCACATCCCAAAAAGGCTGTGCGTGCTGCCCAGCATCCTATGACGCTACTCTGGTTCTTAAAGAACCCCTTGCAGCCTTTTGCCTGTGGGAGGTTTAATTAACTCTTCCAGGGGATCTGAAAGGGTTAGTAAGTATGATGTAAGCTAATTGGCTCCATGTAAACACATTGTAGGGGGAAAAAATGGGGTGACAGATAGAGCCCCCTCCCACTGAAAGTGGGGGTCACTATTTACTATGGCATGTAAAGGGTTAAATAGCTCGGATTAGAGATTTCTCCAATCCCAGCCACTAGAGCAGGATCCTGACTATCAGACTCCTGAGCCCCTGCTTAACCCAGCACAGGATATCTGTGCCAGCTTATTTCTGCGCTGCCGCGAAAGACCAGTTGTGGTACTGTACTATTGTGGTAAAAGCAAGCTAACTGATAATAGAAATAGAAATCAGGCCAAGTTAGGGCATGATCATGAAAAATAATTAAATCATGAAATCTGCAGCAGAAATGTGATGCATACTCTTTGATTTGTACAACAGATTGATGGGTCATCAGATACCGCATTATTATTACAACTAGAGATGGGCGAATTGATTCTAACGAAGTGGAATTCGTTTAGAATTTCAGGAAAACTTTGGTTCTGAACGAAGTCGAAGTTTGGAGTACTTCGGGTGAACAAAGTGTGCTTTTGATTGATAAAATGGCTGCGAGCACTGCGTTATATGGGGCAAGCACTCTGGGAGGAAGAAGGGCATAGCCTGCATGAAATGTGCAGAGATGAAGCCAATCCGAGGACCGGCGGGATTCTGTGACGTCACCGCACTATTTTAAGTTCGGGCGTGATGATGGGAGCTCCCCATCCTCTCACTGTTTCTGATCAGGGAAGGTGCTGCCGCGGCTGATAGCTCTTACTGAAGAACTGATTTTTATACAGCGATTTTTGTGGGTGTCTCAGCTTGTCTCAGAGATGCTTCTCTTAATGTTCTATTTATGATTTTTGGGGGTATTGGATCTGAAATCCAGTGTGGGGTCCACTGCTGCTGCATTTTTCATTTTAATGATATTGCTCACCAGCACATTGAATATCCAAGGGGGATCTAAGCCAGTTCCTGTTGTATTCATTTGAAGAAACAGCGTTTTTACAATTTCAAATACCACTTTATTTTTGGCTGCTCAATTCTTTTTCGCAATTTACATCCAGGGGTTAATTAAGCGTTGTTCTGCTGCTGTGGTGACTTAAGAAACCGTCTTTTTCACGCCAAAAATGACAATTTTCCTGTACCATAATTCACAAAGCAAAGGGTTAATTTCAATTTTTTCTCTTGTTGTTGTAGCGTAGAAAACAACCGCAATTGTAACACGCTACAAAGCTAGTAGTTTGTGGCTGCTCAATTCTTTTGCGCAATTTACATCCAGGGGTTAATTAAGGGGTTGTTCTGGGTGCTATGGTGACTCAAGAACCGTCTTTTTCCCCGGGCCCAAAAAATTATATTTTTGTACCTAATTCACAAGTAGGTTGAGGATTTTT
>JAODAL010034642.1:0-43984 GCA_025379985.1 Phyllomedusa bahiana
GGGGGAAGGGAAAGGTGAGGGCCGCTGACCCGTCTGGGCCATGCCAACAAAGGGTGTGTCGGGAGTTCCCCCCGACTCTTGGTGGGGTTGTAGATTTGGGGGGGAAAGGGATGCCCCTAGTCCCCAATCAAGAACCATTGGGTTCTAAACAAACCGGCCCTTGATGACAGCGGCAGTTGTGGCCTCCCCGGGTGATTGCTCGACGTCCCCTTGCTGTTCGAGCTGGGACTGCTCCAGGAAATTTTTTTGTCCCCCTCCCACTCGCGGTGAAGAGCCAGCCCCCCTCTCTGTTGCTTACTGTTTGTTCTAAAATGTACAGACACTGTTTGTGAAGTATCTGATATGAAAAAATCACCCCTATTTTTGACCCCAAAATAAACCCAGTAAAAAGCTTGGGAAACCCCTTGGATATAAATTGTGCTCCACAAAGGGCCGGGAAAAATTTATTTGTATGTGCCGTTTAAAAAAAATGTTTTTTAATAAATATAAAACACAAACGGCTTAATTAAATTCGGATTGAATTGTTCAGGCAAAATTTTCTTTTTGGGGGTGAAAAAGGAATGTTTCTTTTACTTACAACTGCAGAAAAATCTTAGTTAACCCTTAGATTTTAAAATTGGGAAAAAAGAAATGTGCTGCCAAAAATTACCAGCTTTGTGCGTGTTAAAATGGCGTGTATTTTACGGTAAAAACAAGAAAAACTTGTAATTAAACCTTTGGTTGTGAATTATGCTACAGGCAAAATGTTTTTTTGGAGGTGAAAAAGAAATTTTCTTTTAGTGACCCAACAGCAGAACAACGCTTAATTAACCCCTGGATGAAAAAATTGTGCAAAAGAATTGAGCAACCAAAAAAAATTACCGCTTTGTAGTGTTTAAAATGGGTGTTTTTTTCGTCCAACAAGGAAAAAACTTTTAAATTACCTTCGGTTTTGAATTTGTACAGGTAAAAAGTTTTTTTTGGGGGTTTTTTAGTGCCACAACAGCAGAACAACCTTTTAAAAACCCCCGGGTGTAAAATTTGGGAATAGAAAGAGCAACCAAAAAATAAAGGGGATTTGGATTGTAAAAAAAATGTTTCTTTAAATGAATACAACGGAACAGGCTTAGATAACCCTTGGGTATTCAAAGTGTGTTTTGCAGATGCTTAAAAAATTTTTTTGCAGCTGATTGGACGCACTGGACTTCAGTTCCAATACCCACAAAACAGAATAAACGTAAAAGGGAAACAGTTTGAGCAAAAATGTGACACCCCCCAAAAATGCTGTTAAAAATGGGTGTTTTTTTTTTTTTTTTGGGGTTACATTGCTATCGTCATGGGTCGTGGGGGATGACGGCAATAACCAATAAGATTTCGTTTGGGCGATGGGCAGATTATCAAAAGATGACCATTAAAGTTAGGGGAGCAACAAAAACCTTCTTCTTACACCCAAACAGGGCTGGGGGAAGTGGATTAATATCACAACAGTCAAAAAGGATACGTGCTACATCTTAGGCAACCACTTAGGTTATTAAAAAAACCCAGAAAAAAAGTCACACACCATTCCTATCCGGGCTTGTACCACAGCATGACCTTAAACCCGCATCCCCCCCCAAAATTAAAGGGGTGTTTCATTTCATTAAATGTCTTCAGAATAAGGGGGCGTGAAAACAAGAACTTTGCAATTGGGATGTTTAGCAAAGCTTGCTTGTTCTCACAGTTTTCCCTTATTTGTGTTTTTATTTACACTGATACCCGTGCAGTCGAATCCTATGATCCCTCCTCCTTGAAATTCACTAGCTGAGGCCATTTACATTTGTACAGCCCCTGGGTGATTCACGGGCTGTGCTTGACCAGGTTGGGGGGGGCGTAGCTTTTTATTTTACGGGTAGAAGAAACAGAATTCCTGAAGGGCTTACCAATCAGGAAATAGCACAATGTATCGATCCCTGCCGACTCAGAGTTAGGGGGGCCCTGCATTTTCTGTCTCCAAACCCAGCGAAAAGATGCAGGATTGTACAATGAGAAAACATGCAGTTTTGTCCCTGTGCCCAACTTCCTGCATAGAGAGTCTGTGCCCTTTTGAAAATGTATACTCCCAGTTGAGAGTCAGTGCTCAGTTAGATTGAATGAGCTGTGGTATGTAAAGCTCTTATAAAAAAAGACTGCATAGAGAGAGACACAGTGATATGTGGGGGCTCAGAGGGGGGGGGGAGGGGGGGGAGTCTCAGGCCAGCAGTAAGGGGGAAAGATGTCATCCCGCTGGGAGGGGAAGAAACCCCCTGCATTCACAGAGTGAGAAACTAAGAGCAGTGTGAATCAGCCCGAAGTAAAGGGAAAGGGTACATCCCTTTAAAAATGCCCGGGCTTGATTTGAAAACTTTTTTTAAATGGCTTTGAAACCCTTCCTGGGCGCGCCCCAAACCATGAAGTTAAAAGTGGAAAAAAGGAGTTTTAAAAAAACCATTTTTGTTTAATGGGCATTGATAAAACCTGGGGGACCGATAGAATTAAAATGTTGACCCCCAAAAATTAAAAAGTCCCGGGAAAAAAAATTTTCAAACCCCTTTTTTTTACCACTTGACAACGGGCCTAGCAAAAAAAATTTAAAAACCTTTTTCCCCCAAAATTAAAAATTTTGGGAAAAGGATCTTTGAACACATTTTGTTGACTACATTGACTTTCTGTTTGGGGCCCCGATGAACCAAAACCCCTTTTTTTTAAAAAAGGGGGTTAAAAAAATCCCAAAAAAGGGTCTTTAACCCACATTTTTTTAAAAAAAAACCCTAAATATCCCCGTCTGGCCCCAGCTTTTCCCAAATGCATAAACCCAATTAAAAAAGGGGAAAAAAAGGGGGTTTGAACCACCCTTTTTTTAAAAAGGACAATTTATCCCTGTTCTGGGCCAAATTGCCCCAAAAATGCTGACCCAAGTTTTTAAAAATCCGGAAAAAGGAGTCTTTAACACCATTTTGTTGAATGGCATTGGGCTTACTGTCTTCACATGACCCCAACCCGATGACCCCAATTTTAAAAATGCCGGGGGAAAAAGGGTCTTTTTTAAAAACCCCCATTTTTTTTCGGACATTAAAAATTTCCTGTCCCGGGCCCCCAGCATGAGCCCCAAACCCGCATGACCCATTTTAAAAATGGGAAAAAGGGGTCTTTCAACCACCATTTTGTTTAACGGAAATTGAATATACCCGTTGGGCCCAATAGCCCAACCCGCTACCCCAAAATTTAAAAAAAAAGGAAAAAGGGGTCTTTAAACCTTTTAGTTAATGGGGCATTACTATACTGTCTGGGCCGCAGATGACCTTTTAAAACCCGTCTGACCCCAAATTAAAAAAAGTGGCCGGAAAAAAGCGAGTCTTTCATCCATCATTTTAGTTTCACTGGACATATTACTGTCCCTGTCTGGGTAGCGCTTGCCCCTCCGTATGATTTGCGGACCATTGAGCTTCACTTGGAGAAAATATGGTGAGTTACGCTCCTGTTACACCCAGGTGCCTTTTTCTTAGCATTTTTTTTCTCATTTTACTCAAGTGCTGGAGGAAATTGTATCTTGTACTTTGTTCTCTGTCCTAGCTCCATACTCCATGTCCTTGTAATAACTACATCTGGTCAAGTTTTCTGTACCCTTGTACAATTCAGAAGGAATTTTTTTACAGCTATTTTGTACATGAAAGTTTTAGTAGTTTAATTCTAGAAGACACATTTTTGATAATAAGGTGGAATCCCACATGTATTTGTTTTCTTTTTTAATTGTATTAAATGGTTGTCTCAATCAGGAGTGATAGATATGTTAACAGAATCTTGGCAAAAACAAGTCATTTTGCAAATTTGTGTCCATTAATAGTGTCCCTCCGATTCCTGTTTTGACAGCACCTCACCATTGAGCCACTCTTGACAATTGTGAGAACAAATGTTGTTAGAAACAAAAAAAATTTATAATAGGACCTGTAGTATCGTGCATGTCACAGCAAAACCCCAAATATTCAAAGCATTGACCCTTGAGCCACTTTGGACAATTGTGAAGAACAAATGTTTGTTTAGAAACAACATTTTTTGCATAGGACCTGTAGTATTGCTGCATTTCCAAATGCGGCATGACCAAAAATAAAAAAAAATATAAAATTATTAAAAATGATTCTAGCCACTGTAAAATTGTGAGGGAGGAAATGCCACTTAGAAGCCTCATTTCTTTTCAAAGGACCATGTTTATAGCCTTTTATCTACAGCAACATGACCCCAAAATATAAAAATGACTTTCTCAGCCACTATTAAAAAATTGTGATGGAGGAAATGCCACTTAGAAGCACATTTTCTGTTCCAAAGGACACATAATTTTATAGCTGTATCTCACCAGCAACATGACCTCAAAACCATTGACAATGCGAAAACTGTCTAAAGATAAGGAGTAAATGGGAATACGGTGTGTCATGAAACCTTGCTGTCTTTTACAGTCTCCTCACAGCAAAACCAGCAAAAAATGAACTCTTGGGGAAAAGAGAATAAAAATTGCAGATAAGAAATGATCATTTTAAAAAAAAGTTTTCAAGAGGTCCATTTTCTGATTTGAAGAGGAATGTGGAAGTAGACCTGGCAACTAATCGGTGACCTCGGCAATTGGGGGCCCACAAACATCATCAGAGTTCCTGCCTGTATTCATCTTGATGAAAGTCAAACGATTTCCACATTATCTGTGGAAAGCGGATGCGTTTGTCTGTATGGCTCCTCCAGCTGTGCTGAAGGTCGTCAGATATGAACTGCTGGGCTGCTGGGCAGGACAACACCTCTATGGCGTGGCCGAGCGAGATCGGGCATTCATCCATTTTGGATACCTGCAAGTCTATTGGGTTTGGAACCATCCAAAAACATCGGTGTTGAGACGCACATAGTCGGGCCACCCATGTTCTTAAGCTGGTCTCTGTGTGTTGGATGTGTGGCCCCGCTTTGCATGCGTTGGTGAGGTGGTAAATAAAGATTGCCAGAGGTCACCCTCTAGGCTTCTGCCACCTTGCCTGCGTGCTGCTGCTGCCGCTATGGCTACTTGCACTCTATGCTGTCACGTCGCTGATTTGTGCCAACGGACTTTTGAAGAACGTGATCAGATCTCAACAGATGTCTCTGTTGATCAATCAGCAAGGTGGTTTCCTATGTTCCTGCATTTATACTCACTATTTGGGTGGGTGGAAGGAAAAGTGCTGAGTTTTGTTTTTGTACCGGGGATCCGGAGGGTGGCCACTCAGTAACTGTTGTTCATTTTGAGGGCCTTAATGCGAGGATCATGTTGGAGGGAAAAGGAGCATCCACAGCACTCGATGTGAAGATGGAGCCATGATTTCCCAAGCATCTGGGTCGAGGAGCACTAGCAAACTGATCTTCATCATCTTCCTCCTCCGCTCAAATTCGCACACAACCTCTTTCCAAGGCAGGGACGTCGGTAACATCGGTGTCTAGGAATAACTCCTCCTCTCTCCTCCATTTCCTCGCTTCCTCGGCACGAAGCTTCAACACAGCCTGACTTGCCTCATGATGCACTGAGAGCTGATGCGCTGCCTTGCACTAGCCCTGGACCCCGAACCACTGCCTAATGAAGACCGATAAAGTGAGGATAACTTGTCAGGGCCTTGTGATTTGAGGAGAGAAAGGCTCCATGTCGCAATCTGGTCCGTCTCTATCGTCGCTGGCGGGACTGTTGTTTCAGAGGATGTCAACGAGCGTTCCAGAACTATGATCACCACAATGCTAATGCTGACCAAGGGCATCTGTCCGCACTGACCTTTTTGGTGGCGTCTTCAAAAACTGGCAAGGCTGGTGCAGAGCTCTTTCACTGCCGCCACTTCTCGGTGGCTCCAACACCCCGAGGTCCGACCGCTGCTTGTCTGGCCATGTGTCACTTCGTACCTGCGTATTGGCATTGCCTGCTGCCACAATCGTGGAGACATGTGGAGGGTGGAATTCCGCGTGTTGCCTCGCTCAACATGAGACGGTTGACGGGGAGGCCCAAGTTGATCGCTGCAACGCAGCCAAGGCGGACGAGCAGGGGTGCGAACTGTGGAAGTGCGAAATTAGACTTTCGTGCCTTCCTCAGCAGGCAGACCAGGACCCGGGTAGCTATTTAGAAAATTTCTGGATGACAAGGTTCTGAATGTGCCAGGCAAGGGATGTTGCTCAGCCTACCGATCTTAGGGCGGCCAGCAGTATTTCGCCCGTTATCGCACACACCTTGCTGGCAAAGGTTCTTGGCACCCAGCCAGCGCCTCGAGTGGTCTCGTTACGGAGAGCCATCCACAGCTCCTGACCTGTGTGTGGACGGTCTCCAAGACAGATTAATTTCAACACGGCTGGGTTTCTCTGGGCCCGTGATGCAACCATGGAGGACCCTTGGGGGGAAAGAGCCTGCACCATACCTGCGGGTTTTGATAGAGCAGTGCGCGAGCTGAGAGCCACCGTCACCCCCAGAGACATCCACCCAGCTCACCCAGTGAGCTGTCACAGAGATATAGCGGCCTTGGCCGTGCCTCCATTTCAACTCATGCATTCGCTGCATGTGACTAGACATGTTGGTTGTGGTTAAACACCTAAGATTCCTTGCTCTATTATGCGTTTACGGCGAAGGCGGCATATGACATCGCGGGTGATATCAGGGCTTGCTCAAAGAGGCCCATGGCTTGAGAGGGTCCTGGACCTTTTTTGCCGTCGATAAGCGAAAGGAGGCGGGGGTTTACCGCTGACGTTGGGCTGGCGGAATCATTTCAGCGGATTCTGCGACCGCCCTCTCCCCTTTTTGAGGCGGGACACCATATTGGACACTACCCTAGCGTTTCCTCTCGTCCGTGATGAAGCGCTCGCAAGCAAAATTCTGCTGAAAGACCACGTTGGATCGCAATGTCATCATCATTCATCATCAACACAGGTGACTTCGTGTCCTGACATTCATGCATCAAGGAACTGCGGGCTACAAGCAAGATGCACTGGCAAGGCGCTGGCCGAACCGCCCGGGATTTTTGCCGATTGACCGGCTTCCTTTCCCTCCTCTGATGGCATCAGTAACTGGGCGTCAGAGCAGACAAAGTCATCCTCTTTGGCCTCGATCTTTTAACATGGCCCTTCTTGACCCCAACCGCATTTTGTCAATCAAAGAGGTCTCGAAAATGGATTATCCACAGTGGTGGGTACACGAGTTGACATGTTGGGGCCTTCGCTTCATGTTGGCGGATGCTGGTATGCTGCTGTGACGGACATTTGTGGCCAGGGAATGGGTGGACGAGGAGGTAGACTGCTGGAGCAGGTTGCATTAACCTACTGTAGAAACAGACTTCGGTGACGGCTGTTCGTTATGAGATGCACAGGTCCCTGACCAGCGATGACAGGCCTGACGGTCCTGAACCCGAGGGCATGGTCTGCTGTTGTCGCCAGCATGGGAAGGAGCACCTTCTCTCCGTAACCTCTACCTCCATGTTCCAACACCCTCTTTGCTCGCGTTCCACCTGAATTTCGCTCATGTTCAGAAAGTAAAAATTTGAGAAGGTATGGAAGAGGTTTTGGAAAGTCTCTTATTTAAAAGACGGCAAATCACAGCTATTCTCAAATCTAAATCAAAACAAAAATTGCTGGATTCAAAATTTAAATGCAAGGTTTACTCTATCAACAAAGCTGTGACTGACCAAAAGTGAAAAAACATGTATGTGAAATGTATACGGATAATAACGGTATTTTTGGCACCTATCAATTACACCTGTGGTGACTACAATTTGCTTGATTCAAATTAAGTGCAAGGGTACCTCTTTCAATCAATAGCTTGACTGACCAAAATGTGAAAAAAACACCTATCTTGAAATGTTTCGGATTTAAACGGTATTTTTGGCACCTATCATCTCCTGTTGGTGCATACAAAATTGCTGGATTCAAAATTTGACTGCAAGGTTACTCTATCAACAAAGCATTGACTGACCAAAAGTGAAAAAAACTCCTATCTGAATGTATACGGATAATAAACGGTATTTTGGCACCTTCAATACACTGTGACGCTGGGACTACAAAATTGCTGATTCAAATTTAAGTGCATAGGGTACCTCTATCAACAAAGCTTGTCTGACCAAAAGTTGAAAAAAAACACTTATCTGAAATGTATACTGATAATATAAGGTATTTTTGGCACCTATCAATACTCCTGTTGTGACTACAAAATTGCTGGATTCAAATTTTACGCAAGGTGGCTCTATGAACAAAGCTGGCCTGCGCCAAAGTGAAAAAAAACTCCTATCTGAAATGTATACGGATAATAAAAGGTATTTTGGACCTATCAATACACCTGTGGTGATACAAAATTGCTGCATTCAAAACTTTAACTGCAAGGTGCTCTATCAACAAATGCTGGCTGCGCCCAAAGTAAAAAAAAAAAAATGTATCTGAAAGGTATACGGATATAAAGGTATTTTTGGCACCTATCAATAACCGTGGTGACTACAAAATTGCTGGATTCAATTTAAGTGCAAGGTACCTCTATCAACATAGCTTGACTGACCAACAGTGCGAAAAAAAACACCTATCTGAAATGTATACTGAGAATTAAAAAGAAAATTGGAGTTTTGCTGCCTAACAAATAGACCTGCTAGTTTCAAGAAAAGTTACGGTATCTAATATAAGTTCAGGCTGCAACATCCAAGTAATTTTTAACAGAAAACGTTAATAATAAAGCTATTGCATGCCAATGTCTACACTAAGTCTGGTTGCACAATATCCAGTATTCTTTATAGAACTTGTCTGTGTTCGCCCGCGGCCCCCCCTTCCTGCTCCCCCTGTGACTTTACAGCGGTTGATGCTCCTTTAAAATTCTCAGCCTAACTACCTAAAATCTGCAAATCTCTGATCTACCTAAGGTCTAAGGTTCACAGCTAAAAAGTATAGCTGTCTTAGTGAACAAATTGAACAATTTCGCGAAGCTGTTTGCTCTGAGCAGAGCGCACGTCCTACTCCTTTGAGATACGGACACACACTGATCATGAACAGGAAGGGTTGTTCTATGTAAAACGAGGTCATGTGATTTTTCCAGCCAATCGCAACCATACACATCCCAGTCATGACGTCGCACAGCCAGCTCACCCTGCTCTATTCTGGAAGCTGATTTGCTGGCCGCCAAAATGACAGGAAGCGATGAATATGGCGTGATATTAATGGATTATGCGCAGATTTTAACCTAAATTATCGCGTGATCTAAAAAATCCTATCAACATAAAAACCGTGCCGATTTCAACTTTGTCGATAATAATCACTCAACACTACTTTTAAATGCCTATACTTTGCAACGGGTGAATAGGATTGTAAACAAAATCTTTTCTATACAATATTGGTGAAATGGGGGCGTAGGAAAGAACCCTCACAGAAAATCAAGTTCACTTAAATGCCTATACTTTGCAACGGGCAAATAGGATTATAAACAGAATTTTTTCTATGCAATATTGGTGAAATGGGGTCATATGAAAGAAACATCACAGCATTTCAAGTGCTCTTAAATGCCTATATTTTGCAATTGGCACATAGGATTAGAAACAGAATTTTTTCTAAGCAATATTGGTGAAATGGAGTTGTAAGAAAGAACCCTCACAGCAAATCAAGTGTTCTTAAATGCCTATACTTTGCAACGGGCAAATAGGATTGTAAACAAATTTTTTTCTATGCAATATTGGTGAAATGGGGTCGTATGAAAGAACCCTCACAGCAAATCAAGTGCTCTTAAATGCCTATACTTTGCAATGGGAAAATAGGATGATAAATAGATTTTTTCTATGCAATATTGGTTAAATGGGGTTGTATGAAAGAACCCTCACAGCAAATCAAGTGCTCTTAAATGCCTATGCTTTGTAACGGGCAAATCGGATAAGAAACATAATTTTTTCTATGCAATATTGGTGAAATGGGGTCGTATGAAAGAACCCTCACAGAACTTCAAGTGCTAATAAATGCCTATACTTTGAAAGGGGCAAATTGGATGAGAAACATAATTTTTTTCTATGCAATATTGGGGACATGGGGCCATAGGAACGACCCCTCACAGCAAATCAATTGCTCTTAAATGCCTATACTTTGCAGTGGTAAAATAGGATGATAAACAGATTTTGTTCTATGCAAAATTGGTGAAATTAGGTCATATGAAAGAACCCTCACAGAAAATCAAGTGCTCTTAAATGCCTATACTTTCCAACGGGCAAATAGGATGATAAACAGATTTTGTTCTATGCAAAATTGGTGAAATGGGGTCGTATGAAAGAACCCTCACAGCAAATCAAGTGCTGTTAAATGCCTATACTTGCAATGGGCAAATAGGATTATAAACAGAATTTTTTCTATGCAATATTGGTGAAATGGGGTCATATGACAGAACCCTCACAGCAAATCAAGTGCTGTTAAATGTCTATACTTGCAATGGGCAAATAGGATTATAAACAGAATTTTTTCTATGCAATATTGCTGAAATGGGGTCGTATGAAAGAACCCTCACAGCAAATCAAGTGCTCTTAAATGCCTATACTTACCAACGTTCAAATAGGATTATAAACAGAAACTTTTCTATGGAATATCTATACAAAACTCCCTAACTCCATAACTAGTGATGTGTCTGATTCCCTAAGCTAGCAGTCCCCCACCCCCGAGTAATCTAACTAGCAGTTTTTCTCGTGTGAAATCGCTATTAAATATTGTTTCTGCCTGCTGGCAAACCAGCAGACACAGGCAGCAGTGTGTTCACTACAGAGAGTAAGCTGGAAATAGTGACTAACAGGAAATACAGTGACATACATGTAAGATGGTCATGTGATTTTAGCAGCCAATGAGATCTGTACACCCTCATTGTTGACGTTTTTGACCCCCCCACCCTCTCTGTGCTTTTCACTGATTTGCTGGCCACCAAAACTTAAGGAAGCAGTTGAAAAAGGCGGCGAATGCCTGCGCCAAACCCGAACTTTTTACCGAACTTGCGGCAAAAATTTGGTTCGGCTCGGGTTCGGAAAAACCGTAAAGTTTGTGCCGAACTAACCATTTTTCGAATGGTTCGGCTCAGCACTATCCATTATTCTTGGGTGAATATTGTATGTTAATATCTAATATTACTATTTTTGTTTAGGAAGTTTAATGAGTTGATTGAGGAAAACTGTCACATAGGTTATGCCACTCCTGCTGAGGACAGCATAAGCTAGTGACAGACATGTTGCTTCCAGAGCATTTACTGCTCAAATCTGGTAGTTTGCAGCCTGTTCTGCCAGAAAAGAGTCCAATGTATTCATGAACATGTGTTAGCCGGCCCATCAATGACTAGCTTTGCCCATTCTCGGATAGCTTCACCCATTCACGTTTGATTCAACATTTTACTCTAAATATGTAGAAACCTGTGAATAAATGAAGGGTAGGTGGGGCTATCCGTGGGTGAGCAGGGCTAATGGCTGCTCATGAAAAAGCTGGACTCTTTTCTGGAAGAACAGGTCAGATTTGAGTACTAATTGCTCTGAAACTGCTGTGGCTTGCAGAATAAGGGAAATAGTGCTGGAAATAGCATGTCTGCCACTAGCTTGTGCTGTCCTCAGCAAGGGGGGAAAAAACCTATGTGACAGGTTCCCTTTAGGGTATTATTTTTCTAGTGTCTAATGAAGGCCTTTGAATCTATTGTACACTCTATTGGGACCTGCCTCAGCTATCCTTCACTCTGACAACATTATATATCTGTAGAATTAATAAACAGTAAAAAATGTATAAAAAACAAGCATATAAAAACATAATTTTTTCTTTACAAAACCTATTAATAGTGGAAATTCAAAATAAAAGATAAAAATAATGTGAAAAATATATTCCAGAATTGTTATTTTGTTAATTTGCTTCCTACTTAATGAAATAAAAAATGATGACAAAGTCAGATGTACCCTAAAATGATACAAAAAAACAAAGGTTATCTGCAAAAATATATCAATTTGATATTGCCATAATTGTGTCTACAGAAAAAAGACATTTGGTGGTATCATACTGCAGATCTAGAGAATTATCAAAAAGTCAAATGAAACTCAAAATCGTGTCTATTAAATTAAAATTCACCTGCATTCATCCTGTTGTGCTGTAATGTGTTATACCAGCGATCTCACAATCACTGAGTATAGTCCCATAGTTCAATAAGTGAAAAAATATCAAATAAAAAAGTAAAACAAAAAGTAAAAGTGTAAAAAAAAATAGAAATGAAAAATACAGTTAAACATGCACATTGCTCATTAGCCATTACAAATGCCAATCACCACAGAAAAGACTAAAAATAAACAAGCACATATTTGGTATTGCCGCTTTTAATGACTTAAACTATAAATCGGTCATGCTATTTAAACCTTAAAATGAAATTATGGAAAAAAAAAAAAAAAGGAAAAGAAAACCTATTGCAGAATTGCGATTTTTGTTCATCCTGCTGAACATAAAATGGAATAAAAAACAATCAAAAAGTCATATGAAACCCAAATTGGTGGGAATAAAAACGTCAGTTTGTCCCGCAAAAGAAACCAGAGCTCCGTTTATGGAAAATAGATGTTATGGCAATCAGCAGAGAACAATGCATAAACATTTTTTTTTAACCTATACAACATAAAAAAAGATATAAATTGGGTATCTCCGTCATTGTATCTCCCAGCAGAGTAAAACTAACATGTCACATATACTTCATGGTGAGTGCTGTAAAAAATAAAAATAAAAAACGATTGCCTTATTTTCTTTATCCCACATCAAAAGTCATGTGTCCCTCAAAATGGTACTTATGAAAATGTCAACTCATCCCGCAAAAAACAAGCCCCTAAACAGCTCTGTACACAGAAAAATAAAACGTTTTCAGTCTATAGCTATGCAAAAGTGCGTTTACTTTTCTAGATAAAACCATTTTTATTGTGTAAAAGCATTAAAACATAAAAAAATCGACATATTGGGTATTGCTGTAATCGTATCGACCTGCTGAAAAAAGCCAGCATGTCATTTACACCGCACAGTGACTGCTGTAAAAAATAAAAGTAAAACAATTACCAAATTTGCTGTGTTATGTTCATTCAGCCTCCCAAACCCATGATAAAAAGACATCAAAATATCATATGAATCCTGTAATGGTACCAACATAAGCATCAACTCATCCCGAAAAAACAAGCTCTTTATCAGCTCCACATACAGATGTCATATGGCTGTCAGACTATGATGACATAAAAACACATTTTTTATAAATGCATTTCTATTGTGTAAAAGTAGCAAAAGATAAAAAAACCATATAAAATTGATATAATTGTAATTATACCACCCCATAGTAAAGTTATCCTGTCATTTATGCCACATGGCGGACAGTGTAAAAATTTTAACTCAAAAAATGTCGGGACTGCAGGTGTTTTTTTTTTTATTTTCATGGTCCTAACCTAAAAAGAAACTGTGAAACACCTGTGCACCAAAATTGCACAATACACACCTAGATGAGATGAGAGTTGTTGAATCCAAAATGGAGTTACTTCTGTAAGGTTTCACCTGTTCTTTACTCTGTAGGTTTGCAAATGCGACATGGCACCAACCAAAATCTGCGTTCCAAAATCCAAAAAGCGCGTCCTCTCTTGTACGCCCTGCCATGTGCCCAAACAGCTTACACCCACATGTAGGGTATTGCCGGACTTTGAAGAAATTGTATAATATATTTTGGGGTGCTTTTTTCAGGATTCCTTTTAAAAATGAAACCTTTTTAGCTAAAACTGTATTTTATTGGGAAAAAATAAAATTTGTTATTTTCACAGCCTAACATTAAAAAAAACAGTGAAACACCTGCAGGATCGGGTAAACTCTCTAAATCAATGGATTGATTACTTAAGGGGTGTAGTTTCCAAAATGTTTTTGTTAAAGGTTTTTGTTAAGTTTCAGCACCTTTGGATGTCCACAAATTTGTAATTGTGCCTAAAATATAGCCTAATGAAAATGAGACCCCAAAATCCAGTATTTGCTCCTCCTATTCTGAGGCTTGTGGTTGAGTCAAATAGTGCACTAGGGTCACATATGGGATATTTCTAAAAATGGAAGAATCAGGGGAGTCAATATTTAGTTGCATTTTCCTGTTATCATCCTGTTATCCAGTAAATAATGGATAAAACTTGAAAAATTGCAAAAAAAAAGGTAAATTTTGAAATTTCACCTGTGAAATTTCACTTCTTTGCTTTAATTTCTGTGAAACACCTAAAGGGTTAACAAACACAAGTGTTCTTCTGAATCCCTTGAGTGGTGCAGTTTCTTAAATGGAGTCATTTATGGCGGTGTCTAACATACAGGCCCATTAAAGGCACATCAGAACTGGACTGGTCCTTAAAATGTTAAAATTTGCTACAAAATTTAAAGTCCCCCCCAAAAAATACAGTTTAAAAAATCATACCAACATAAAGTAGACATGTGGTAGATGTTAATTGTTTACTATTTTGTGCAGTATGACTATGTGTCTTACACATAGAAATGTTTAAACTTTGAAAATACCATATTTTTCCAGTAAACATTTTGATATTTTTCACAAATAAATGATTGTTTTGACCAAAATTAATTGCTAATTTAAAGTACAATGTATTACAAGAAAACAGTCTCAAAATCACATGAATAGGTAAAACTATTAAAAAGTTATTCCCAAATAAAATGACATGTCAAATTTTTGTAAAAGGCTTTGTCCTTAAGTCCAAAACAGGCTTAGACCTTAAAGGGGTTGTCTCACTACAAGGATTGCTTTTTATGTTACAGATCTTGCAAAAACAATTCACTTTGCAATATATTTCCATTAACAGTGTCCTACCTATTCCTAGATATCCCCTCTTGTATGGGCTGCATCAGCTCCTCAGGTTGCTATAGCTACAAAACTGCTTCATCTCTCCTGATAGGCTGCCAGCACTGGTTGCTATAGCTACAGACCTGGTTTCACGGTGTCTAAGTGTACCAGGTTCAGTTTGTTCTGATCTACGGATTATTTCAGTTTACTCCACCCTGGGAGGAGGTTACATGGAGAGTCAGCAGCATTGCACCGAGGAATAACGAGAGGCCAGCGTCTTTAGAAACGAACTGCGACAATCGGGGTGTTTCCGAGAAGGCAGAGAGACAGAAGCCGGCAATATTCTTTATTTCTGCAAAAAGGAGAGTTGTGCCGGCCATAAGCACAACTCTATAAGGTAAGAATAACATTGTTGTATCCGTCTACTTTTTTTAATAGTTAACTATATTACACTACGGGAGCGCATGCTCTTTTTCTCTCTTCTGAAACAGCATGGTAAGAACAACCCATAAGGCCTAAGTAGGCTGTTCACTGAGGGGTTAATCTAAATATCGTATCTCAGTCTGAATTTGTTGCTTCTTTCTCTCTTTATTAATATAGCATGTATCAGTGCTTGTTAAAAGTAGGCCATAGACTGTAAAATGGGTTTTTGCTTTTTTCTGCATCAACTTATTGGAGTAGAAAAGGAGATTAAACAAACATCTGCTCGTGTCTTCTATTCAGAATAGGAGCAAAGGATGAATCAATGGTTGTGTTATGCTTTAGAAAGCTGAACTAAAAAGGGATACGCTGATGTTCTGGCTTGTTTGTCCAGAAAATGTTTAATTAAAGCTGCATTTAGGGGGGGGGGAAGTGTTACTTTAGTGAGGTTTATATTTTGTGCCCTACATTTTAATGCATTTTAACTTTGACATATAATAATGTTTGATCCCAGGAAAGTTTTGTTCATTTCTCAGTAATGCAACAGCTGTCCTCTTATGTTCTTTTCGAATATCCATTTTTTTTGTTTTAGTTTTGTCACTGACAGCTGTTTTTGTTAATCCAAATACATCTCGCTTATTGTAAATGAAAATATGTAATTAAAACAAATATTTTTAAGTTGCTTAAAACATCTAAACACATTGTTTAGAACCCACTTCCTAATTTTATAATTATTAATTCTCTCTTTGCCCTTGAAAAAGCTCAGATGTGACATTGGGCTGCTGATGGAAGCAGTGGAAATTAGAACACCATGTTTAATGATAAAAAAATGAGTACTAGGAGAGTGGGCGTGTCTTTTTAATGTTGTTAGCGTATTAAAAATTAAAGGGGTTGTCTCGCTAAATGTTTGGGGTTTTTAAATTTAAAAAGTTTTTAAAAAAACAAGCCTTTCAATATAGTTCATTTAAAATGCCCTATGTTTTGAGCTACCCCCTGTTGTTTACTACATCAGTTCTAAAATCTCTATAGTAGCCGCCTTTTTCCCTTATCTTATGGCGGGTCAGGGTCTGAATGACTCATAAAATTTGAAGAAGGTGGGAGCAGGAGCCCTCCCGCACAAAAATGTTCTTAGTGGAGGGAGGAGGAGGGAGGGGGGAGGGAGGACTTGGCGTCTGTGTCCGAGTGCCTGGATTAACCCTGTGTGTCCTGCTTCCTCTGCTTTTAAAAGATAGAGTGCAGCGTGCCCCTGTCTTTACTATATCATGATATGTTTTTTGGAACTTGCATACAAATACTATACGATCGGGGGTGTGAAACTTTTTTTTCCTGTATTATGAGACATTCGGTTAGTAAACACTGCCCTTGTTTTTGCTGGGATGTGGAGACTTGTAAGCTAAGCGGGGGGTATGGAAAACCATGATCCCCTTGCTTATTAGCACACGTTTTTATTCCTCTCTAAAACCTAGATCAGCCCCCCCCCTGCAACAGCTAGGCAGGCACACACAGGGTGAAATCTGGGGGCAAACCCCTCCCCCCCCCCGTATAGAAAATTACGTAGCTGCCCGTGGCTGATGGGGGGGGGGAGGGGAGGGAAAAGGGCAGAAAAACAGCAGCCCCCCAGTTCAATTTCCCGGGACACTGACAGGTGAAAGTGTAAAGGACAACTCCTTTAAGGAGTTAAACATGTCGTTGGGGGGGAAAAAAAAATTTGTAGCCAAAAAATGGGAAGTTCTCCGAATTAAAAGATGGAGAGGCCTGTAATTGACCCAAAAAGGTAGCCCCAACTTGAGAGAAAAAATGAGAAAAAAAAATCTGAATTTTTACTTGTCTGGAAATTTGGAAAGAATTTTTTTTGCAAATTTGGGGGAAAAAAAAGTTTTGGTCAATAACAAAAAATTTATCTCAATACTTTGTTATATTGCCTTTGGGCCCAAAGACAAGGTCAAATGTTTTCTGTAAGCTTCACAAGTTGGACACATGTTGCTGGTAGTTGGCCCATTCCTCCATGCAGATCTCCTCTAGAGCAGTGTTGTTTTGGGGCTGTCGCTAGGCAACACAGACTTTAAACTCCCTCCAAAGGTTTTCTATGGGGTTGAGGTCAGGAGACTTCCTAGGCCACTCCAGGACCTTGATATGCTTCTTACGAAGTTCTGGTGGTGTGCTGGGATGCTGAAAGACCCAGCCACGTTTCATCTTCAATGCCCTTGCTGATGGAAGAAGGTTTGCATTCAAAATCTCACAATACATGACCCCATTCATTCTTTTATGTACACAGATCAGTCGTCCTGTTGCAGAGAAACAGCCCCAAAGCATGATGTTGCCCCCCTATGCTTCACAGTAGGTATGGTGTTTTTTGGATGAAAATCAGTTTTTTCTCTCCCCCAAAAACACAACGAGTTGTGTTTCTACCAGACAGTTCTACTTTGGTTTCATCTGACCATATGACATTCTCCCAATACTCTTCTGGATTATCAAATGCTCTCTAACAAACTTCAGACAGGCCTGGAAATGTACTGGCTTAAAGGGTTGTCTCATCTCAAAGTTTCATAGGATGCATGAATGAAACAATGCTGCTTTGCTTTGTCACTTCCTGCTCAAGCTGTCTGCAATTAGCATATGAGCTCTATGTATTCAGACTTCTCTGTTTATTATGTTTAGTAGCCTAGATCAGCTAAATTACCTTCTACCAGGACAGGAGAAGCTGTTGAGCTAATGTAAACAGTAGAGTAATTACTGTCTTTTGTCTGAAAGATCAGATAGCACACAAGCTTTCACACTGCTAGCTGTGACCTGTGTGATCCATGCTTCAGATTAGAACCCAAGGGAGAATGAGTCACAGGTCGGTCACTTAGGAAATAGAAGCCCTTAGAAGGTGATAAAATCATTGTAGCTCCTAACAAAAAAGATGAACAAAGCAATATATTTGGAAAATGTCTTCATTTAGTGTTCCAAATTTTTGAAATTTCTTGTAGTGAGACAAACTTAAGCAGGGGGGCAGTCTGGCACTGCAGGATCTGTGTCCCTGGCGGGGTAGTGTGTTACTGATGGTAGCCTTTGTTACGTAGGTCCCAGCTCTCTGAAGGTCATTCAGTAGGTCCCCCGTGTGGTTCTGGGATTTTTGCTCTACGTTCTTGTGGTCTTGTATGTCTTCCATTTTCTAATTATTGCTCCCACAGTTGATTTATTCACACCAAGCTGCTTGCCTATTGTAGATTCAGTCTTCCCAGCCTGGTGCAGAGCTGAAATCTTGTTCCTGGTGTCCTTCCACAGCTATTTGGTCTTCACCAAGTGGAGTTTGGAGTGTGAATGTTTCAGGTTATGGACCGGTGTCTTTTATACTGATAATAAGTTCAAACAGGTGCCATTACTACAGGTAATGAGTGGAGGACAGAGAAGTTACAGGTCTGTAAGAGCCAGAAATCTTGCTTGTTTATAGTTGACCAAATACTTATTTACCACCATTATTTGCAAATAAATTCTTTCCAAATCAGACAATTTGAGTTCCGGGATTTGTTTTCTCATTTTTTGTCTCTCATAGTTGAGGTCTACCTATGATGTCAATTACAGGCCTCTCTCATCTTTTTAAGTGGGAGATCATCCACAATTGGTGGCTGACTAAGTACTTTTTTTCCCCACTGTAGGCAAAGGTAAATAGAGACTATTATATACATTGTTGTATTCATTGTGTAGCAGCCCTGGTCAGGATGGTGATATCACTCCTCACTGTGTGTTATCTGCAGCAAAAAAGCTTGTTTATGTTTCTTACTTACCTCTCTCCACGCTCCCACGATGCGATGTGCGGCCATCAGTAATGTTTCAACATAGTCATAGCTTGAGGGACCAAGTGGTGCCATTTTGTGGTACCAAGAAGTGAGACATGGTTGTCTAAACCGAAAGGTTCATTCAAATGTGGCAACTGTATTACATGTTTCTATATGGAGAAAGATTCAGTTTTTACTGACCTAGAGAATAATAAATAATAAATAATTCACCACGTTATCAATTGCAAATCAAAACGTGATTTATGTAATCACATGTGAACTTGGGATTACATATGTAGGTAAGATTGTCAAGACGATTAAATCAGGTGTGGAAATTATCTTTTGATCCACTCCTTATCCATTTAGATGTCTCTGTTCCAAATTGATTGATTATAGCTGTCGACAGCCGGAGCTCGAGAAATACGACCCACTCATTCCGTTTGGGACATAAATCTGATCTTTAATCACAGTAAATTAAATTCCAATAGAACTTTTTAATCACATGACTATTCTATCACTACATGATTAGTTAATTGGCGGTAGCTAAGAGACAGATTCGAATTTGCATCTACGAATTAGGCATGAAGTGATAACACACTTTCCTGAGCTCCCCTCTTTATCGTCTGGGGGTAGGAGAGAGGCCTTGAATCCTTCTGTTAGCAAGCATGCATCCTTTCTCAAGGAAAGCTGTGTGAGAGATATTGATACTTCGATAAGGATGTATAGCAGTAAAAGCAGTTTAAAAACTATTTTATGAGCTTAATAAGAATGTAATGATGAAACAGACTTTTGATGTTTTTTCCTTAAATTACCAACTTGACAAGACTATACAACAACTTTGATCGCGAGCACTGGGAAGATATAGCAGCCACCAATGTGACACTTCTCTTTTGCGTCATGTTCATGAAATGCATGAAGGGAATTAGAGATGGGCGAATTTCTCAAAAATTTGATTCGCCGACTTTGCCGATTTTTCCGTCAAAATTCATTTCGGTCCAAATTACTTTGGGACGAATCAGGTTAAAAAACAGCTATATCCAGGCTGCACAGAGCCTGTAGGGTGCTGAGAACATTGTGCCAATGCTTAAATATGCAGAGGGAGCTTGGTTTGGTCTTCATGTTGTGTTTTAGTATGACATGCGTATGACTGCCGCCGCTCTTAGAATCTCTTCACTATAAAATTCCCTGGGCACAAAAGAGGGAAAAACTGACCAAAAAACTGAAGCGGGATTGTAGCCTGATAAAGTCATGGCAGCAACAGCTGGAAAAAACAAGCTGGGGGCTAAGGTGGCAACATCAATAGGCCACAGAGTGGCACAGTGACAGAGTGTGGAGGTGACGGCAGCAGCCACAGAAGCATGAGGTCAGAGAGTGGTACAATGACAATCTGGAGGTGGAAAAACAGGAGTAGGCCACAGAGTGGCACAATGACACAGTGTGTAGGTCACAGCAGCAGCCACAGCAGCAGCATGAGGTCAGACAGTGGCACAATGACAGAGTGTGTAGGTCACGGCAGCAGCCACAGCAGCAGCCACAGCAGCAGAATGAAGTCAGACAGTGGCACAATGACATTCTGGAGGTGGCAAAAACAGGAATAGGCCACAGAGTGGCACAATGCCCGAGTGTGGAATGCACAGCAGTAGCAACAGCAGCAGCATGAGGTCAGACAGTGGCATAATGAGATTCTGGAGGTGGCAAAAACAGGAGTAGGCCACAGAGGGGGCACAATGACACAGTGGGGTAGGTCACGGCAGCAGCCCCAGCAGCAGCATGAGGTCAGCAAGGGGCACAATGAATTCTGGAGGTGGCCCAAAAACAGGAGTAGGCTCAGAGTGGCACAATGACAGAGTGGTAGGTCACGGCAACCAGCCACGCAGCAGCATGAGATCAGACAGTGGCACAATGACATTCTGGAGGTGGCAAAAACAGGAGTAGGCCAAAAAGAAATGGCACAATGACAGAGTGTGGAGGTGCGGCAGCAGCAGCATTGAGGTCAGAGAGTGGGCACAATGACAGGGTGTTGGGGTTGACCGCAGCCAGCAACAAAAGTAGCAGCAGCATTGAGGTCAGAGAGTAGCACAATGACCAGTGTGGAATGTCCCCGGCACCCGCAAGAGCAGCAGCAGCATGAGGCCGGAGGTGGCACAATGGACACAGTGTGGAATGTCACAGTAAACCAGCAACAGCAGCAGCAGCATGAGGTCATAGAGTGGCACAATGACAGTGTGGAGGTGGGTGGCAATACCAGCCCCTGGTAAAGATGGTTGGGGGGCAGATGGAGAAAAATCCAGCAGATGTATGGCAAACAGACGGGTGGCGGCATCAGAATAGTGGCTGAGGAGGTAGTTTGAATCCAGACTCATTTCTCAACAGTTTGGGTGAGGTGTCATGGCTGATGTAATCTGACGCCTTTAAGGCATTGGTTTTGGAAAATCCTCGCCAATCCACGCTTGATTCATT
The DNA here is from genome assembly GCA_025379985.1 of Phyllomedusa bahiana. Taxonomy (NCBI): domain Eukaryota; kingdom Metazoa; phylum Chordata; class Amphibia; order Anura; family Hylidae; genus Phyllomedusa; species Phyllomedusa bahiana. The sequence continues at coordinate 21,415 of JAODAL010034642.1, forward strand.
TTGAAAAAAAGGCGTCGTTCACTTTTTCCGGGGACAAGGGGTTCCCCTTGGGGTAACGAGGGCCCCCCGCCGCACTGAAACCCCGCCTGATGCCACCTACTGGCGGGGCAAGCGCTTCTCCACTGCAAAACTCGGCAAGTTGCGGCCACACATGAGTTTGGTGTCCAGGGGATCTTCTAATGGGGTGAGAGTGCTGTCTAAGTGGGGGCCGCCACTTTTGGGTTCGGACGCCCCCAGGTCCTGTGCTGCTGGCGATGCCCCCCTCACTAGGCGGGTAAAAGGGAAGTGCCATCAGTGACTCCAGACTTGGGTTGCTGCTGATGGGTTGGTATGCCCCTACCCCCCCCCCCTTCTCGAACCACCCCGCTGCAGTAGTATGTGAGCGCTGAGGAACCCGGGTCAGACCTGTAGAGGGGGAAAAGATCCGCACATGGGGCAGCGGCCAATGTACGGAGGATTTTCCCATAGTTTTTGGGTTTTTTGTCCTCAATCCAGCAGCTGGAAAAAAGGTCCATTTTGGGACCGGTAGCAGGGAAAAAAGGGTTTTGGAGAGCCAGAAGTCATCCTATCCCGGGATGCTGCCCTATCGGCTGTCACTAGCCAGGCAAATCAGATGCTGCGGGTCATGGCGAATGACCCCCCGGGGGCCCCCCTGCCTCCTTTCCCCCACTGTACTCCACAGTGCTTGTGGGTATCTTTGTTTTTCCTCATCTCCATCTTCCCTCCTCCGTGCTCCTGTCCTCCTCTCTTGCCCCCTGGGTAGAAAATCCCTCATTTCACCAGACATTGCTTCTGCCCCCAATGTCTCCTCCTCCTCCGTTCGGTCCCCACCGGGACTCATGTGGCCAGAGATGTAGCGCATGTCTCCAGTCCCTGCCTAGACAGATTTTTCAGCTCTGTTCCCCGGCTAAAACAGTGGAATGACGTTTTTCATCCGTAGTCCGGCGAGCAAATACGTGCCTTTCCCCGAATGGCCCCCGCAAACAGAAGTGTCCGCCCCCAGCTGCCCTTGGGGTGACATCAAAGTTCACAGAGGAGTATCCTGTCCCCTGGATCTCAAAAAACCTTAAAAGGTTTTCCCCTTTCTACAGTCGGTCCACCCGTCAAAGGGTGGAATTCCCCGGGTGGAAACATTTTCATATGAGCGTTGTTGGGGGGGGCCGTTCTGCCGCTGCAACCGAGGGGGGGGGGTCCCTAGCTTTGAGGAATGGATAAGTGCATGCCTTTTGCCATTTTTTAGAATTTCTGAAGGGGGGAAGACTTCAGGAACCTTTTTCACAATCAAATTTAAAACATGGCCCTCGGGGCTGGACCATCCCCCCCTCGTGCAGCGCAGGAAAAATGTTCCTCCCTTGTCCCGTCACCCTGGTTCCCATTTGCATTTTTCGCGGAGAAAGCCCCAAAAATCGATTTCTTGCTTCAGGGCGCGGAGCAGTTTCCCCCCCTGTGTACTTCGTTCGCCGAGGGAAGCCCGGTGTAGAACTGTGTGCACCGCTGTGCCCCACACATGTGGTATGATGGAGCAGCACTTGTAAAGGTGAGATGGTGGGGGTGGTGGAGGAAGGAGGGGACACTGTCACGGGGGCAGCAGTTTGCCACCGTGGAGGAGAAAGTGGTGTCTCCTGTCCAAGTTGTTGGTGTGCCTGGGCCGGAAGCACATTCCCCCAGTGGGCTGTAAAGGACATGTTCTGGCCCTGACCGTAGTTACAGCTCCACACGTCCGCGCTGCCGTGCACCTTGGAACAAACCGATAAGCTCAAGGACTGGCCCACCTTCTGTTCATCATATTTGTGAAGTGCTGGTACTGTCTTTTTGGGAAATAAATTACGGCTTGGAACTCTCCACCTTGGCTCGGCACAAGCCATTAGGTCTCTGAACGGTGCAGAGTCCACCATTTGGAAAGGGAGGGACTGCTGTACCATCAACTTGGACAGGAGCATGGTCATCTTCTGCACCTTAGGATGGTTGGACGCATATTGTTGTCTTTTTGCAATCGCCTCGTTGAACGACTGCTGGCGCCATGAGTAGCGAGGAGCAGGAGCATCTGGACTGGGAGATGATGTCAAAGAGAAACAGCTCCCTTCTGCACAGGTGGTGGAGCCTTGACTGGCTGCAATGGCATGCGTGCCACTGGGTGCTGCTGCTGCTGCGGCGGCGGCAGGATGGACCACCACATCTGAACCACGTTTCTCCCAGGCCACCGGATGGTGACGCTGCATGTATTAACGCAGGGCCGTGGTGCCAACGTTAGCTCCCTTGCCACGCTTCACTTTCTGCCCACAGATTCTACATATACCCATATTCGGCTCCTCCGGTGTCTTAGCAAAAACTGCCACACTGCTGAGTAGCTGATTTTACCACCAACACTTCGCACTGAGTGACTACTACCACCGCTGCCTCGCTGAGCCCCTGTGCTGCTACTTTCTTGGACCTGCAAAGCGGGTTTTCTACCCTGTGGCCGCTTGGCTCCTGACCTCACACTGCTGCTACCCTGCTGACTCACAACCACACAACCCACTTGCTGCCTGCGCCGATGTCTGGCGCGCAAGCTGACGCCCTCTTCTCCTGACGATGATGAAGCCCTTGCTTCACCCGGCTTCCAAGTGCGGTCGGCTACATCATCATCGATTTGTGTTTCAACGTCACTGCTATCCTCATCACCGGTCTTGGTATGCAGAGGCTGACCCCTCACAACATGACCTCCCAGGCCACTCTCCACATCTATAGTTTGCCGCCTACTGCAAGAAGCAGGGGATATTGGCCCCATTTTTTCGCTGCCAAGTAGCTGCTGACTGCCCTCCTCAAATTGTTCGTCCTCTCTGTATAGTGGCACTGAGCCCAGACTACATAGTAGATCTCTGGCTGAGGGTACCGGTTGGTACAGAGGCAGGTTGAGGACCGGTGAGGGCCGCTGACCCGCTCCCGGGCCATGCCAACTAAGGGTTGTATCTGACGTTCCCATCGAGTCTTGGCTGGGGTTGTCAGATGTCATCTGGGAGGAAGTGGATGACCTAGTCAACCAATCAAGAACCATTGGGTTGCTGAACAACACACGGCCGCTAGATGACACCGGTAGTTCTGGCCTCACTGAGTGACCCCTGCTGCAACGTCGCCTTGCTGTGCTGTGACCTGTGCCTGCTCCAGGAATGTTTGTGCCACTGCCACTCGCATGTGAAGAGCCTGCCACCTCTCTGTCTGACATACTGTTTGTTCTAAAATGTATAGATTCTGTTTAATGAAGATATCTGTATATGATAAATACACACGCTGTATTTGACTCCAAATGAACCCACTAAGAAGCTTGGGTAACCCTTTGATATAAATTGCGCTCTACAAATGGCCAGGAAAAATTGACTTGTATGTGCCGTTTAAAAACACTGTGTATTTTACTGAATATAAAAGCACAAACAGGCTTAATTAACCTTCGGATATGAATTATGCTACAGAATTTCTTCTTTGGCGGTGAAAAACAATGTTTCTTTTACTGAATACAACTGCAGAAAAATACTTAGTTAACCCTTGGATGTAAATTGTGCAACAGAAATGTACTGCCAACAATTACCAGCTTTGTAGCGTGTTAAAACGGCGTGTCTTTTACGGACCACAACAACAGAAAAACTCGTAATCACGGAACAGGTCAAAATGCAGAGAGGCAGCACAGGAGGACTGGCAGGCATGGGAGGAACGATGTCAGCAGATGGAGGTCAGTCAGGTAGTTAAATGGATGCAGACAGTAGCAGAGAAGATAAGTGAGGCGTATGCACGAACCAAACTCAAGGAAAGTTTCTTTATTCCATAGTGTGCCACTGTTTTTTGAATTTGAACATGTGCATTTGTGCTTTTTTTTTTAAACAAAGTTTTTTGATGTGCAAAACCAAATGTTGCTTTTGATTATATGTAGGGAGGAGTGGCTGCCTCCACTTTGGTTTTTGCACTCCACCCACCTTCTCAGGTTTTAAATCAGTGCAGTGTGCTTTGAAGCAGGTATCTTCGCTCCCTGAAGTGTGCTGGTCTGAACATGACCCAATAGAAAGGTAACAATAGCGTAGGACCCACCTGCATTTGTGGTCCCCTTGAAGATTGGGAGGTGGGCTTAAGCAGTTTTGGCCAAAAGTGTGAACTAAGAACCTCAATTTTTTTTTTCATGTATCCTCGTTAGCAGTAATGCTTTTTCCAAAAATTCCTATGTCCCTTTTGATAGTTTCTTTAGTCCATAGTGTGCCACTGTTTTTTGAATTTGAACATGTGTATGTATTGCTGCCACACCAGTGTGCATTTGTGCTTTTTTTTTTTTAAACAAAGTTTTTTGATGTGCAAAACCAAATGTTGCTTTTGATTATATGTTTGGGAGGAGTGGCTTGCCTCACTTTGGTTTTTTTCACTCCACCCACCTTCTCAGGTTTTAAATCAGTGCAGTGTGCTTTTTAAGCAGGTATCTTCGCTCCTGAAGTGTGCTGGTCTGAACATGACCCAATAGAGAGGAAACAATAGCGTAGGACCCACCTACATTTGAGGTCCCCTTGTAGATTGGGTGGTGGGCTTAAGCAGTTTTGGCCAAAAGTGTGAACTAAAGACCTCAACAAATTTTTCCATGTATCCTAGTTAGCACTAATGATTTTTCCAAAATTCCTATGTCCCTCTTGATAGTTTCTTTAGTACATAATGTGCCACTGTTTTTTGAATTTGAACAAACTCAAGGAAAGGACACCAACAACTGGGCGCGCAAAGCAGGAAATGGCATCCTTAAAAAGCTCCTGCAAGAATTGGATTGGAGCACAATTACATGTTGCGTGCTGGCCCTTTAAATCTAGGGAACTGATGTGCCACTAGTGAGGAGGAAGCTAAAGAAGAGCGCACCTGCTGAGGAGGAAGCAGGAAGGGAGCAGGTGAGCAAACAGTAGCCCTGGGCGCAGCGCAAGGACGACCAGCAGCTGGGTAATGGGCGTGCCTGAGGTCTGGGCATCGGACTGCAGCACGAGCCGTTACAGACATCACTCCTGCCCTGCTACAAAACAACAGTGACTGTCTGTCCACTTTCTCTGACATTATGTCCTTTCTATCTCAAACTAAGCCTCACTAAAACTGAACTTCTTGTCATCCCACCGTCTACTAACCAACCCCACCCTGTTATTTATGTTTCAGTATGTGGTACCACCATAACTCCAAAGTAGCAGCCTTGGGGTTATACTAAATTCTGATCTGTCCTTCACTCCGTATATTCAATCCCTTTCCCATTTCTGTCACCTGCACCTAAAGAACATCTCCAGAATTCGTCCTTTTCTTACTGTGAATACAACTCAAACTCTCATTACTGCTCTTATTCTTTCTCGTCTTGACTACTGTAACTCTCTGCTCATTGGTCTAGCTCTCTGTAAACTCTCCCCTCTCCAATCTGTCCTGAATGCAGCAGCCAGGCTCATCTTTCTTTCCAGCCACTATACTGATACTTCTTTCAGTCACTGCACTGGTAGCTCATCCAGTACAGGATACAATATAAACTCATACCTCCCAACTTTTAGAGATTGTAAATAGGGATATATTAGCCACGCCTCTGAACACGCACAAACAAATTTCATCACATCAAGCCACACCTCTGACCACGCCCAAACAAATGACATCACACCATGACATGCCTGACCACGCCCCACCAAGCAACATCATCCCCCGCCCCTCCATAAGACCAGCGCCAACACAACAGCGCCGTTACTGGGGTCTATAAATATGTATATATATATAAAGTAATGTACAGTAAATACAGAAATCCATACAAATAGCTGTAAGTCAATGTTCTTTGGCTGATTCTTCTATATAATGGTCATACAGTGACCACATAATACCAGAATACAAGGAGCAAATATCCCCGTACGGTTACTGACCACACCAAGACTAATATTATCAATGGTACCAGTATAAAAAGATAAAATAATTTTGCCACACCATGACAACATCACCAGTATATAGTAACTGAATAATACCACATAATCTCCAAAAAATTGGGAATCTCGCAAGAGAACAAAGAGTGACTTTTGATCACTATATTTACTATTTTGCCATAGGCAAACTTAAACTCTATCAGTTCTCTATCTATTAACACTAAAACGTAACTTTTATTATATCTAACTCTTAACCTCTATACACACTATTTAAAAACCTGATCTCTATCCTCATCATTTAACCCTTTTTGCTTCTGAAAGAGGGAATAACTCCCTTTCTATCATCAAGTCTGGTGGAACCCCACCTATTAACAGGAAGCCTTATATCTATAGCAAAGTACTAGCTTCAGTAAGGGATCCCAAGCCAACTACTTGGGCAGTCGTCCCTAATCTCATAGACACAGAACAAATAAGGCCCCCTTGTGACACCGTCTGCAGCAGGTGACACCTGTAGACAGAGGTGAGAGAAGGGGGTGTGGGCTTTATGTGGATTCTCTGATGGCTAATTGGTGAGCACCTGAATGGGGTGTTTACCTAACATGATATAAAAGGAAGTGAGCTCAGACCACATGTGATCGGACCTCTAAGCCTTGATAAAGCCAGGTTAGCTGGCGAAACATGTCGGCGAGGTCAGGCATGACGTTTTAAATTGTGATCTCTCACCTCTGTCTACAAGTGTCACCTGCTGCAAACGGTGTCACAAGGGGGCCTTATTTGTTACTGAAGTTAGTACTTTGCTATAGATATAAGGCTCTCCTGTTAATAGGTGGGGTTCCACCAGACTTGATGATAGAAAGGGAGTTATTCCCTCTTTCAGAAGCAAAAAGGGTTAAATGATGAGGATAGAGATCAGGTTTTTAAATAGTGTGTATAGAGGTTAAGAGTTAGATATAATAAAAGTTACGTTTTAGTGTTTAATAGATAGAGAACTGATAGAGTTTAAGTTTGCCTATGGCAAAATAGTAAATATAGTGAATAATACCACCACACCATGACAACATCACCACCAAATAGTGACTGAATAATACCACCACACCATGACAACATCACCACCAAATAGTGACTGAATAATACCACCACACCATGACAACATCACCACCAAATAGTGACTGAATAATACCACCACACCATGACCACATATCACCACTACATAGTGACTTACTAAAACAGCCATACTGATCCTAAATATAAACCATTACACTCCTACCAATATTCCTGACATACAGTGACCATAAGGGGGTAGATACCAGTTGTACACAGGTTGTGCAGACATATAAGTGATTACAGTACAATCAAATTCAGTGACTCACAAGTGACGTCCCTGTTGGGAGTCGTTCCCTTTTTCCATACCTTCCAGATCGCCATGATGGCTTCTTCCGGCCTCGTCCCTGCAGAATTAACCACACAAACATCTTAGATTCTGCACTTCTCCAGCACCTCCCTACCAATTCCCACCTCTGTACAAACTCCCCATGGGGTGATAGGTGGAGTGTGGGGGGGGGGGAGTATGGGGTGATACATAGTGGTCAGGGGGTTATAGAGTGTTAGATGAGAGTTGTATTTTGTCTTGATACTTGACACAAGGCCGCAAGGGTGAGAGAGGAGGTAAAGGTCACAGCTTACAGGCACAATCTCCTGGGGAGAGACATAAGACAAACCCCTTGGTGATTGTGGTGTCACTCTGGCCTGTTCTCCATCCCCTGCACCTCCCTGATGATCAGCCACAGCCATGACCTTCAGAGGTGCAGGGGATGGAGTTTAATACTATTGGATTTGTTAGACTAAGTTGGACCAGTGTAGCATCTATTTCTAAACTAACATGGTCAGCGAGGGCCGGTGTCACGGAGAGTTTATTTAAATAAACGGCTTTTTTATTCTGTTTTTTTGTATTATTTTTTTCATTTTTTCCAGTGATAATTATGGAGGTGTCTGTCAGATGCCTCTATCACTAGCACTCGGGCCTGCTGACAGCCTGCGGCAGTTTTTGTCACCACAAGGCACACACTAACCCCGTGTCACTATTACCCCAATACCCAATGCACCAGGGGTACCGGGAAGAGTTGGGTAACCACCAGAAGCAGACCCTCAAATTAGAGGGTCCGCTTCTGGGGCGGCTGCAGGCTGGTATTTTTAAAATGGGAAGGGACCAGTGTTAATGGACCTTTTCATTCTGATAGTATTAGGCTGCAGCTGTTGGTTTTACCTTGGCTAGTTATGGAAATTGGGAGGGACCCCATGTCGTTGTTTTTATTTTTTAATCATTTATTTATTGACAATCCTAAAGTGGGAACCTCCTGTTATCATTACAGTGGATGCCCATGTGCAGATTCTCATTAAACAAATACATTTTCAGAAAAAAAAAACGACATGGGGTCAACCCCATTTTCCATAACCAGCCACAGTAAAACCGACAGTGGCAGCCTGATACTATCAGAATGGGAATTACCATACATACTGGTCACTTCCTATTCTTAAAATTCCAGCCTGCAGCTGCTCCAGAGGTAGACCATCACATTAGAGGGTCCGCTTCTGATGGTTACCGGCTCTTCCCAGTACTCCTGGTGCATTGAGTACTGGGGTAATAGTGACACGGGGTTAGTGTCAGAGCCTTGTGGTGACAAAAAACACCGCTGGCTGACACCAAGCCTGAGCGATAGTAATGGAGAGGCGTCTGTCAGATCCTCCATTACTAACACTGGAATAAAATGAAAAAACAATTTATTTAAATAAACACTCCCTAACACCAGCCCTCGTTAACCATATTATTATAGAAATAGACGTAACATTGTCCGTCGTAGTCCACCGAATCCGCGTAGTCCAAAGGGGAAACCTGTAACAAAAAAAAAAAAACAACACCAATTTACAAATGGGGCATCACCCAGCTTTTCAGGATGTTGAATAACCTATTCAATGCCCGGAAAAAATTGGATGACATCCGCCATAGCAGGCGTCCATGAAAGCTAGGTACCTGCTGTGGGGGTTGTGTCACCCAGCTTTCCGGGATGATGGATAACTCATTCAGCATGTGGGAAAGCTGGGAAACAGTGTGTGGGGAGGGGGGGCGGATCAGGGATGACAGGAGGGGTGTGTGGGGAAGGGATCAGGGAAAGGGGGTTCGAATGGGGTGTAAGGGAGAGAGGGGGCCGAGTGGGGTGTCAGGAAGAGAGGGGGGCCGAGTGGGGTGTCAGAGAGAGGGGAGGCGAGTGGGGTGTCAGGAAGAGAGGGGGGCCAAGTGAGGTGTAATGGGTAGGGGGGGCGAGTGGGGTGTCAGGAAGAGAGGGGGGCCGAGTGAGGTTTCAGGGGGGAGGGGGGGGCAAGTGGGGTGACCGGGAGGAGGGGGGGCAAGTGGGGTGTCAGGGGAAGGGGGGGCGAGTGGGGTGACAGGGAGGAGGGGGGCCCGAGTGGGGTGTCAGGGAGGGGGAGACACCTCCCTGCTGCTGTCCTCCTCCCAGGAGCACATGGACAGCCCATGAACACATGCTGGAGGTGCTGCACTACTTTATAGACAGCACAAGCTCTTAGAAACACACTGAACTGGAGGGGTGGAGCTAGCAACACTGCCCGGCGGTGCACCAATAGGAAACCCTCCTGCTCAACCTAACTACTCTGTGAGCAGGAGTGTATGTGCTCGTGGCAGCACAGAGGGGGCATGGCCAAACCTCCCTGCCGTCTCAGATCTGAGAGTCAGGACTTTAAGCTCCTGACTCGGGACGCCGGAACAAACCTCCAATTTCGTGAATGTCCCGCCCAAATCAGGACAGTTGGGAGGTATGTAAACTCATTACTCTCAAACATAAAAAAATTCACAGTGCTGCACCCCCTACACCTATTCACTCATCCCTGTGTACCATCCTACCTGATCTCTCTGCTCATCTCTGATGAACTGAGATTACACGCCTCAGCCATCCGAATCTCCAATGCCCGTCTCCAAGATTTTTCACGTGCTGTACCAGTTCTCTGCAACAAGCTACCCTGTATGATCACACACTCATAGCCCTCACAGTGCTCACTGAGAATAAAGCTTCTTAGGCAGGCCTACCATGATCCCTAATTGCTAACCTCACACTTTCTGTCACTCCCTGCACTTGGGCACTCTAAGGCACTTATATAGATGTATAAATGTACCATCTGGGTGGCAGGTTCATCCACTTTTTGTGTAAATTCCTCTGTATTTATTTACCATGGCTGGATCAATATGTAAACTGAGCACTTCTCACCCTTTGTCTCAGCCATACATCCTTATAGATTGTAAGCTCTTGCGAGCAGGGCCCTCACACATTGTGTCTGATCTGTAAGAAGCTTTTTGCTATGTAATGACTGGTTTGTCTGTACTTTTACCCCCTAAATTTTAAAATACTGTGGAACATGTTGGCGCTATATAAATAAAGATTACTATTATTATTATTATTATGCTGTCAGGTGAATGCTCTTGACTCAAAAACTCCCTCCTCTCTGGAAGGGCCCAGAGATATTTTACTGATAGGGATCTCAGAAGGGAAAACTAAGGGAAAACTAAGCTCTCTCAGTGCAAAATGGGTCTAATAAAATAAATGTGGTCAGTGGAGTAGCTACTGGGGTCGCTTCGGTCGCAGTTGCGACCGGCACCCTGAGTCCTATAGACGCACATACACTTAAACGCTGCCACAGAGCAGAGAGAGAGTGCTCCCTGCTCCACGGAGTACTCTGGCACAGGCAGCATGAGTATGTCATCACGTCGCCTGCACGGCATGATGACGTCATGCCATCTGTGCTGGAAAAAAGACGAAAAATGGCGGGAGCCAAGGAGCAGGAGAAAGGTGAGTACTGGTATTTTTTTTTTATTTTTAATTACCTGCCTGGCTATATACTGGGGGACATACTACCTGCCTGGCTATATATTAGGGGCCATATTACCTGGTTAGCTATACTGGTGGCCATATTACTTGGCTAGCTATGTACTTGGGGCCATATTACCTGGCTAGCTATACTCGGGACCATGTCACCTGCCTATCTATATACTGGGGGCCATATTACCTACCTGGCTATATATTAGGGGCCATACTACCTGCCTGGCTATACATTGGGGGCCATATTACCTGGTTAGCTATACTGGGGGCCATATTACTTGGCTAGCTATATACTGGGGGGCCATATTAACTGGCTAGCTATACTGGGGGCTATATAATAATAATCTTTATTTATATAGCGCCAACATATTTCGCAGCACTTTACAATATAGAGGGTATACGTACAGACAAGCCAGACGTTACATTTTAAAAAAGCTACTTACAATTGAGAAACGAGGTGTGAGGGTCCTGCTCGCAAGAGCTTACAATCTATTAGGGTGTATGGTCAAAACAAAGGGTGAGAAGTGCTTGGTTTACAATTGTCCAGCCATGTTACATAAATATGGGGGAGTATACATAAAAAGTGGATGAACCTGCCACCCAGACCGTACAACTATATACAGGTAAGTGCCTGTGGGTGCCAAAGAGCAGGAAGTGACAAATGTGTGACAGAATTTTGGGGGTTAACAATTATGGATTTTGGTAGGCTTGTCTAAGAAGATGAGTTTTCAGATCACACTTAAAACTGTGAGGGTTGCCTGATCAAATGGGGTAACATGTTCCAGAGAACTGGTGCAATACATGCAAAATCTTGGAGACGGGCATGGGAGGTTCGGATGAGTGAGGTGTGTAATCTTAGATCAGTAGCAGAGCGGAGAGACAGGGTAGGGTGGTAGACAGAGATAAGGGAGGAGATGTATGGGGGTGCAGCACTGTGGAGAGCCTTATGTGTGAGAGTGATGAGTTTATGTTGTATTCTGTACTGAATAGGCAGCCAGTGCAGAGACTGGCACAGGGTAGAGGCCTCAGTATAGTGGCTGGAAAGAAAGACAAGCCTGGCTGCTGCATTCAGGACAGATTGGAGAGGGGGGAGTTTACAGAGAGGGAGACCAACAAGTAGGGAGTTACGGTAGTCAAGACGAGAAAGAATAAGAGCAACAATGAGAGTTTCAGCTGTTTCCACAGTGAGAAAATTACCTAGCTAGCTATATCCTGGGGGCCATGTTACCTGCCTAGCTATATACTGGGGGCCATATTACCTGCCTAGCTATATACTGGGAGCCATATTACCTGGCTAACTATATTGGGGGCCATATTACCTGGCTAGCTATATACTGGGGGCCATATTACCTGACTAGCTATATACTAGGGGCCATATTACTTGGCTATCAATATACTGGGGGCCATATTACCTTGCTAACTATACTTGTGGCCATATTACCTGCCTATCTATATCCTGAGATCCATATTACAGGTCTCTCTATATACTGGGGGCCATATCACCTGCCTATCTGTATTATGGGGGCCATATTACCTGTCTGTCTATACAGTGGAAAAGTATTTAGTCAGCCACCAATTGTGCAAGTTCTCCCACTTACAGAAATAAGAGAGGCCCGTAATTGACATCATAGGTAGACCTCAACTATGAGAGACAAAATGGGAAAACAAATCCAGAAAATCACATTGTCGGATTTGGAAAGAATATATTTGCAAATTATGGTGGAAAATAAGTATTTGGTCACCTACAAACAAGCAAGATTTCTGGCACTCAAAAACCTGTAACTTCTTCTTTAAGAGGCTCCTCTGTTCTCCAATCATTAGCTGTAGTAATGGCACTTGTTTGAACTTGTTATCAGTATAAAAGACACATGTCCAACCAACCTCAAAAAAGTTATACTCCAAACTCCACTTGGGGAAGACCAAAGAGCTGTCAAAGGACACCAGAAAACAAAATTGTAGCCTTGCACCAGGCTGGGAAGACTGAATCTGCAATAGGCAAGCAGCTTGGTGAAAAGAAATCAACTGTGGGAGCAATAATTAGAAAATGGAAGACATACTGATAATCTCCCTCAATCTGGGGCTCCACGCAAGATCTCACGTGGGGTCAAAATGATCATAACAATGGTGAGCAAAAATCCCAGAACCACACGGGGGGACCTACTGAATGACCTGCAGAGAGCTGGGACCAACATAACAAAGGCTACCATCGGTAACACACTACGCCGCCAGGGACTCAGATCCTACAGTGCCGAACGTGTCCCCCTGCTTAAGTCAGTACATGTTCGGGCCCGTCTGAAGTTTGATAGAGAGCATTTGGATGATCCAGAAGAGTATTGGGAGAATGTCCATAATGGTCAGAAAGAAAACCAAAGTAGAACTGTTTGGTAGAAACACAACTCATTGTGTTTGGAGGAGAGAGAATGCTGAGTCGCATCCAAAGAACACCATACCTACTGTGAAGCATGGGGGTGGTAACATCATGCTTTGGGGCTGTTTCTCTGCAAATGGACTAGGACGACTGATTCGTGTACATGAAAGAGTGAATGGGACCATGTGTTGTGAGATTTTGAGTGCAAACCTCCTTCCATCAGCAAGGGCATTCATGATGAAACTTGGCTGGGTCTTTCAGCATGACAATGATCCCAAGCACACCACCAGGGCAATGAAGGATTGGCTTGGTAAGAAGCATTTCAAGGTCCTGGAGTGGCCTACGCAGTCTCCAGATCTCAACCCCATAGAAAACCTTTGGAAGGAGTTGAAAGTCCGTGTTGCCCAGAGACAGCCACAAAACAACACTGCTGCCAGGGCTAAGCTGTGCTCAGGCTGCAGGGACCTACAGGCTGCAGCAGCTGATGCACGATCCCACCCTGATACACATGCTGCTGACAAAATCTGTGAGTTACAGGGGCCCAGCCACTCCTGACAGGGGGCGAGTTCACCAGCCAATGGGAGGACCCGAGGCCCCTCCAATCACTGCAGGGCGGATCCAAGAATCCCATTTAAACTCCCTGAAGGCTGAAATGCCTTTCCCTGTGATAATTCCTGGCTGCCTCGTGTTTTCTTGTTTCGGTTTATTGTGTTTTGCTTATCTGTGTACCTGACCTCGGCTTGTTCTCCTGACCTCGGCTTGTCTCCTGATTTTGTGCTTTGCTTCCGTTTGGCTTTTGACCTCGGCTTGTTTACGTTTATTCCCCTGGTTCTGATTTGTGGGTTTGGCGTTCCTATTTGATAAATTGACCCGGACTGTCTTACTATTCTTTCTTCTGACGGCCCCAGCACTTTAGCAGCGCAGGGACTGTCTGATTTGGCCTTACAGTTGCCAGTCTGCCTCCTAGGGCACACGTCAAGTAGGCAGGGACAGTGGGCTGGGTTTCAGTTAGGGCTCACTGCACCTCCCTTGAACGTGACATTATACTACCAGGCCCGGAAAACCGTTACTGATCTTCTACCATCACTAAGACCCTCCCCCATGAGCACTCTGGTAGAAGCAGGATGCAGGGGCTTAACCCAGCTAGTCAGTTGGATCTGGCCTGAGGGTAAAAACAACAGGAGGCTACCCCAAGTCAGAGGGGTCCCTGCATTACCTTCCCCTGCCTGTTTGAAACCCCTATCCAGTTGCCTGACAGTTTTTCGCAGTACAGGAAGGCCTTTGTGGAGTTATTTAGGAGAGGTTGTCGCCTGTATTTTAGGCTCCCGCCCTTAACCTCAGGGAATGAGGAACAAAGGGTGGGAATTGATTTATATGTCTTACTGCAGGGTCCCCCCCCAGGAGTTGGCATTTTCCTTACCGAGCATGACTCACCTGAACTGTCCTTTCTGGAGACAGGGTTTTCTTTGGAGCCGCTTATAGGAGTACTTCTCCATCTCTCTTAAAACACACCAGAAGCGGCAAGACTAAGAAGTCTCTCCTCGTGCTCCCACGAAGCGCGAACTCAGCTCTGACCACCTTGACGGCACGTGGCATGAGAAGACTGTGGATAAGTTTGCTCCAAATTTCCGTCGCTTGGTGCGTTCCGTCTGAGCGTGTTGGACACGAACACAGCTCTTCAGATGCCAGTTTAGATTAGGTTAGCTTGACCATTGTGAAGGAATTTATTGGATGCTTAACCCTACCCCTGGTACTTTAGGGATGAGGCCATGGCCCTGGCCGTTCGCCTGACAGACGTTTTAGGGAGAGACGGCAGAAAAGGTTACCCCCCCCCGGTGGATGCCAACACCATAGCGTTCACCCTTTAATTAAACCCGATTGTTTCCGACTTAAACCCAGAGGCAGCCCATGCAAGTAGGGCATTTTCTGGTCATTGCGGATAGTTCACCCGTAGGAATTACTTGTCTGCATACCAGGGGTTTGTGCTTTACAACTTGTGGAGAAGATGGAAAGCAGACAATTCGGGAAATTGCTCGCCAAACGGAAGACCCAGGTCAGAAAACTCCAACTTCCTAGGGAGTACAGCATGAGATCACCTAGGCGAGCAGTAATTCTCCTAGTGTATCTAATAAGTTCTGCTACCATTAAGATTTCATACTTGCACACTGTCCGCTTATGGAGTGCGTTTGTGGATTCTGGATCGCTTCTAAATTTGTTGAGCGTCTTTCGCTCCAAATGTCTAGGCCTACCTGTAGACCCTATCCATGACTCGCTGCGTGTTAGTGGCTATTGACTCCACCACCCACTAAGCCACGGGGCGCAATCCAATATAGTACCCTTAGCTGGAGATGGTTTTCGTGACGAGTATCCATAACAATTGAAAAGTGAATTCTATTCGTCAATGGAGAGGCTGCCACCTGATCGGTGTGCGCTTTATGGGGCTGCCCTGGCTTCAGAAACATAATCCAGTGTTCTTGACTGGAATTCAGGAAATTAAGTCAGCATGGGACACAGTGTGTTGACAATGCGTCCTCCTTACCAGCTGGTGCATAATACTGATGTGCACGGCTGATGCCTACTCTGGTAAGCGGCGCAGTTCCAGCGTTTTGAGTATAGCTATGCGGCTATCTTTGTGAAGTTTGTGCGCGGCTAAAGGGTTTCCCAGAACTCCTCGTCCTCCTGGTTGAACTATGCCCACTCCACCATGTCCCTTTAACATCCATAATGTGGTTTCAGGAGATGGCTAACCCGTGGGACTTATATCAGCTGCGCAAATCTACTCTCCTCTATTCTCTCCTCTATACTAACATACACATGTGTCCCGTCGATGCACTTCATAAGAAGATGCGTGTAATATTCAGCCTGTACTCCGGCCCTCTGAACACCTACATCTTCCCAGTTTGCATAGAGCGGGAGTTAGAAAAATGCGAGAGTCAGCCCGTAAGTTTTAGAGATTCGCCATAAGGCCCCAGAGTCCCAAAGTTCACTGCAAGTAGCCCTTGTCCTTGTAAGGTGTATGGTTCCACGGGAGGGCCGCGATGATGGAGGAGATCATGGGTTCCGATCAAACCCTATCCATGACTGATCTCCTGAGTAAAGCTATCGGAGGTAATTCCATTAGAGTCTCCACCCAACAAACTTTATCCAGATCCAGGGAATAGGTCGTAGGCCCCACCTAAAAGTGAGCGGGTACTGTCATGGCAAAGCTGTGCTCATCTGCAGGGATCTACAGGCTGCAGCCTTGATAGCACGATCCCCACCTGATTGCCACATGACTGCTAGCGACCAGCAAGCTCTAAGTGAGTGACAGGGCCTTCACAGCCACGATCCTTAGACAGGGGGTGAGTTGCACCAGCCAATGGAGGACCGAGGCCCGCTCCAATCAGGCTGCAGGGGATGCGGTATCACGGAAGTCTTTACCGCTTTAAACGTCCCTGAAGGGCTTCAGAAAGTGCTGCGCGTCTGTTGATATTCTGTGCATTGCCTGGTGTATACTTGTTCGGTCTTTAATTTGTTTTTTGACAATTCTAACTACTGAGAGTACCATGACCATCAACGCTTGTTCCCACTTACCCCCAGGCTTGTCCTCCCTGAGAATTTTGCTGAGCTTTGCTTCCATTTGGCTTTTTAGACCCTCACTGCTTGTTTACGTTTATTCCTCTTGTTCTGACATTGGTGGCTTGGTGGCGTTCCTATTGATATTGACCCGACTGTGTCTTACTATTCTTGCTTTCTGACGGCCCCCAGCACTTTAGCAGCGCGGGACTGTCGACCCAGTTGCCGGCCTGCCGCCTAGGCCACGCTCCAAGTAGGCAAGGGACAGTGGGCTGGGTTCCAGTTAGGCTCACTGATGCACTCCCTTGGAGCACTGTGTCTGTGTGTGTAGTGTGAGCTGGTAAGGGGTGCGTAGTCTTCATAGATGGAGATCTGCATGAAGAGCAATGGGCCAACATACAAGCAACAGTGGTGTTGCCAAACCTTGTGAAGACTTGATAGAAAACCGTTTGAACCTCTGTCATTGCCAAAAAAGGATATCTAGGCAAAGCCATTGAGACTGAAGCTGTTATGAAGGTAACACAAGACAAGAAAAGCTGATATCATAGTTCACCCTCGGTATTACAGTGGCACACCAATGGTAATAAGAAAATGTTACTGTACCCTGCTCACCTTGGTGCCTGTTGTGCGGGATGAAGAAGGCACAACTCTCTGTTCAGCGATATGCCAGTGTCACCCGGTAAGTAGCTCGTTGCTGGTTCCAATGTCCTGGTCCGTCCAAGCGGAGGGATGTAGGGGAAGATGAGTAAAATCCCGATAGTTGACCCACTAAAAAACTAACAATTATGTGGTTCCAAAATAGCGTAGAGACTCCAAAGTTAATAGAAAAAGGTAAAAATACCATGTTTATTGGCAGAAGTTATGCATTACGTGCAAAATCGCACTTCCTCAGAATTCATGACAAACAACAGGATGGGACGGGTTTAAGTAGCACAAGGAGAAGACCGCCAGTTATGAACAAGCTAGAATGAGACATACATATATTTGTAAAAAACATTATTAAAAACAACCTTTGACAACTGATTATCTCCAGGTGATTTTCAATTAGGTATAAATGTTAAAACGTTTACAATAAATAGAGGAATCTGTTGTGGTAGAAAACAAGTCATATGTAAAATAGGAATTATGGTGGCATAGTTTAATTTAGTCACTAGTTGTAGCACAATAAGTAGTTGTACAGGACAGATTGTATCCGGTATTTTTATTTTCTTTACTGCTTGTAGATTTTGTAACAAGTAGCAACAGAGAAGGAAATGTTTGGATTGGAAAGTAAAGGGGGATCATGAAAATCTGTAACAGGACTGAGATAGTTACAAGAATTGCAAGTCCTGGAGCTAAGGTAGACAAGAGGAAGAAAAAGCTGTATCAGAGTTGTAGCTCTGTAACATGACTATTGGGAAGAGACTACTCTGACTGCAGATTTGGAAGACTGAGAGGAACCGGATGTGGGCTATATAGTACATACGGAGATCACACTGGATGGCTGTTACAAAAAGGTAAATATGACAAGATAAAAATATGTACTGTGGAATAGTTCTTATCTAAAAAAGCTTGTACATATGGGAAAGAGTGAACCTGTGGAAGAGTAATTAGTTTTTAGAAGGAAATGAATTGGCCATATAAAGATGCATAATAGACTACAAAGAGCCTTATTGGACCCGTTCAGTTATTTAATTTAGGCCATAAGGTGAGATGCATTGTATTTTGTATATCCAATACATTTTTTTTCTACATAAAGCTTCATATCTGTTCGGAACGGTGACTGGTATATGGTCTATAGGAGTCATTTTAATTTTGGATGGGTCACTATTAAATTTTTAAAAAAAATGTCGAGAGACTCCATGTAGGAGGAACTTTTTTGTGAATATTGAGTCTATGAGAATTAATCAATTTGTGTAATTTTTGGCTGGTTCGCCCAATATACTGGAGTAAATATATGATGTATTAACTGTGACAATTTCATGAAAATTTTATTTCAAAAGATTCTTTTGTTTTAGAGGAGGTAAAGGATTTTCTTTTATGTGTAATATTGTGGCATGTTAAGCAGTGTGTTTTCCCATATCTTAAGCTGCCTTCATTATTGGTCGAGATGTTTCTGTTCTGATGTTGCCGAATTCTGCCCGGTACTAGGAGATTCTTCAATGTGGTGGCCCATCGGAAGGAGATAGGAGGATTTTTCAGTGGTACCGAGGCAAGGTGGAGTCATTTAGAAGGATTGGCCAATGTTTTTGAGGACTTCTCTTATTTCTTTGTGGTTGGTGTTGTATCTTGTGATAAAGTTTTTATTCCTATTCGGATTCACATTCATAGGATTGTCAGGTAGTGGGGGATCAGATGAAGATTGTTGTTTATTTTTGGCTAAGAACATTTCTTGAGAGAGAAGGCTTGCCTGTGTGATAGCTGCTTGTATTAAGGGTTCAGGGTATTTTTATCCCTGAGCTTTTCAGCTAGAACAGAAGTTTGTTGGATAAAATCTGCATTATCAATGCAGTTCTTCCTGAACCTGCGCATCTGTCCTAATGGGACATTCAATTTCCATTTTTATAGTGGATGCTAGAGAAGTCCAAATAGCTATTTGAATCCCCTTTTTTTAAAAAAAAAAAGTGGAGATGTTATAGGTATTATTCGGTTTATTAATCAGTAGGTCAAGAAAATTAATGCTAGAATAATTTGTTTTTAAAGTAAACGTAATGCCCCACGTATTTTGATTCAAATACCCAGTGAATTCTTCAACTTCCTCAGTTGTTCAATTCCAGATAAAGAAAAGATTGCCAATATAACATTTGAAAGGGACTATTTTGGGCATATAGGTGGGAAATTACATATTAATTTTGTTTTCATTTTGGTTTTTTTCAGGGCCCAAAAAAGACATACGTTCCCCTTTAAATTCCCGGCCCCTTTTGCTAAAAATGTTTGCTAAAAGTGTTAAAGGGATTGATCCAGAGGAAGGGAAAAAAAAACCCCCTGAGGTAGAAAGCCAATTGTCCTCCCTGTTAGGGAAAAAAAAAAAAAACCTTTTCCCCACCCAATCTGGCAATCGGGAATTTTAAATCCCTGGAACAAAAGGGAAAAATCCCCAGAATCCTAGCCATATTAAAATTGTTATATTTTTCATGCTCCAAAAAAGCATCCAAGCCCTTCTTGACTTTGTTAGAAAATTTCACCATGCAATTTCCCGGGCAGAGAGTTCCACAGTCTCACCGCTCTAACAGTAAAGAATCCCTTTCTATGTTTATGTAGAAACTTTCTTTCCCTCAAGACGAGAGGACCCCCCTTGTTTTGATACGGCCTGGGTATAAAAAAAATTTTTAAAGGCGAGTCTCTATTTTGGGCCCTTAATATTTTAAAATATTTATTATTCCCCCTAAAAGCCATCTTTTCTCTAAATAAGAAACCCCTAACCTTGCAAAATTTCTTTCGGGGTATTGCTCCCCCCAGTCCTTTTATTTTTTTTTTTGCCCGCCTTTGTACTTTAAACTCACAATGTCTTTCCTGTGCACTGGTGCCAAAACGTACCAATTTTCCCATGTGTGGTCAAACCAGTGACTTGATAATGGGAGAATAATGTTCCATCATTCCTCCTGCCCCTTTTAAAATAAAAAACCCATGATCCTATTACCCTTGGGCCTGCTTTCTGACACGGCTGCTACTTTAAATTTACTGTCCACCGGGATTCCCAATCCATCCCCAAAGTCATTTTAAAACCCCAGGGGTTTTTTTCCATTTAACATTTTAAAACATGTAAGGGTTTTTTTCCTCCCCAGGCTAACTTGCATTTATCAGTTTTTTAAACCTCATCTGCCCTTCTCTGCCCGGGCCTCCAACTTTCCAGACCCCCTTTGAAATAACAATTATCCTCTTTGTGTGGTTTACTTTTACAGAGTTTAGTAATCTGCAAAGATCGATATTCTACTGTGAAATCCCTGTGTAAGTTTCCTTTATGAAAATTTTTAAAGGGGATAGGGCCAATACGACCCCTGTGGTACCCCACTAGTAACGGGGATCCGTCCTGAGTATGAAACCGTTAATTACCCCCCTTTTTTTTTCATCATGAGCCAGTTCTTACCCACTTGCATTATTTTCCCCCGTCCAACTTTCTCATTTTATTACCAATTTTTTATGTGGAACGTAAAAAATGCTTTAGAAAAATCCAAATATATGACATCCAGGCCTCACCCGACCAGTCTGAACAATTTCCCCTTTAAAAAGTGATAATTAGTTTGACAGGACCGATTTTTCAAAAACCCATGCGGGAAAACGGTATTATACATTTTTTTTCCCAGTGAGATACCCCGGATGCATCTCTTAGAAAACCCCAAACATTTTACCCACAAAGAGGTTAAAGGGGTTTTCCCCGCTACAAAAAAATCTTTCAAAAAGAGGAAAACAAAAAAAAGACATTTTCCAAAAATTGCTTTGTTCAAAACTGTTTTTTCCCCTTTGGAGATGCAAGGAATTTATTAAAACCCCCTGGCTATTTCAGTTCCCCAGTAACCCCCCTGTGTTATCTTCCCCCTTTCTGTTTGTTTCAAGGATAGCAGTGAGTGAGTCATCAACAGGGTATGGCAGCCTCTGTCTGGGGCAGTAAAAAGCTTGCTTTATGTAAAATAAAAAAGAACTGTAATTAGGGTTTTTTTTGAGGGATCAGAAAAAACCTTCTGAGAAAAAATTTCAAAGAAAACGACAGTTGAATTTACCACAAGCTTTAGCAAATTAGTCTCTGAACCGGAATGACAGAGTTTTTTAAAATTTATCACCCCAGAAACTCTGTAGGGAGCAATCCTTTAAGCTTACCGGGCCCATAGTGTCCAGGATCACTTTTTTACCCCCTTTTTTAATTTGGCACCACATTTGCTATTTTGGAACCTTTGGGACATACCCCTTTTTAGCAATCCATAAATATTAAGAATGAGGGGCCCATCTATCACATTTCTTTAACTCCCATGGACACGCGGGGGTAAAACCCCAAAGGGGGAGGGGATTTGTCTATTTTAAAATTCCCCAAAACGGAGCTGCACTTCTTCCTGGGTTAGACAAGAAACATTTAATTGGAATTTCCTCCTTCCTTTGCTCATCACAGGAAGGCATTCCTTGGTAAATATAGTGGAAAGAAATTGTTTAATAGATTTGCTTTTTTTCCCCTTTGCCCCCCCATATCTCTCCCTCAGTACTTTTTAAAGTGCCAACATTTTCTTTTTTTTAAAACTTTTTTACTAATTTTATATAGTTAAACAATATTTTTTTGGGGGTTTTTTTCTTTCTAGGAATATGTCTTTCTGTCTCCAGCTTTGCTGCCTTAAATCATTTTTTTTTTTCATATTTTATTTTTTTCCCTTAGCTTCTTACCTTCTTCCTGCCTTCCTGTTTTTTAACTGAAAAAGCTTTTTTTTTTTTGTTTTTTATTGCCTCCTTTACATCTCTGTTGATCCACATTTGGGTTTTTCCTTTTCTAAATTTTTTTTTTTACCTATGGATTACCTCTCCAGTGGCACCTAAGATTTTTTTAAAGATCTCCCATTTTTTTTCGTTCTGCTATTTTTAAAAACCTTGTTTAGTCAAACGGGTTTTGGGCCTCTCTAAGCAGGGTAAAAAAAGCCTTCCTCAAATTTTAGTGTTTTTGTGGCTCCATGAAAAAAAAACTCTATTGAAGGATAAATGGAAGTTATTATATTAAGAATGGGGGGAAAATTTTTCGAAATTTGGTTCGCTCACCTTCGCCCCCAATTTCCCCACAAAAAAAAACTTTGTTCCGAATTACCTTGGGGAGAATCACATTAAAAAACCTTTTCCAGGCCGCACAGAGCCTGCAGGGTTGCTGTAGAACGTTGTGCATGCTTTTAAAAAATCAGAGGGAGCTTGGTTTGGTCTTCAAAAAAATGATTGGGTTT